>PITA01011747.1:0-65248 GCA_004023965.1 Spilogale gracilis | reverse complement strand
CTGGAACCCTGAGCAGCATGGGCCTTCCTTCCATAGCAAGAAGGGAGAGTCGGCGTGGCGGGAAGTTTTACGGGAGAGCAGGTGCGAGCAGGTGTGGTTGGGGGTGGGGGGTGGGCTGGGGGTGGTGGTGATGGGGTGAGGGGTCGGCTCTGCGCCCGGGGCTGCCTGGGCTCTGACTTGGACATGTTCCCTTCTGGTGGGTGTGGACGCTGCCCTGGCCGGGGTGTCAAGGACACCACGTGTCACCACCACCAGGACAAGGAGGGAGCAACGAACAAAACCCAGACAGCATGTGAATCCGTCAGAACCAAGCACTCTGCCTGGAACCCCCAACATGCCTGGGAAAGGAATTGTGGCTCCTCAGCACCCTGCAGAGGACAGGACTGGATGACAGTAGGGAGGGCAGGACAGGCAGGAGACGGCTCACCTCAACCATATTCCTGAGCATCCCGCAGACCCCCGGCCTGCCTACAGCAGCTAGAGGCTGTCCCGCAGCATCCCTCAGGGTTCCAGGAGGCAAGCCTGCAGGTCCTCAGCAGCCCTGGCTAGTTTCTTTGGTGCCTCCAATTCCCGAGGCTGTAAGTGTGTGCCCGTAAGAGCTGTTCTTTGCAAGGAGGTCACAGTACCGTCCTCAGAGCCAAGGGCAGGGCCCCTCTATGCCTGTGGTGTCTTGCTTATGGAGCTTATAAAGTAAAGCAATGGGATGAAAATATGTGCCTTTCCATACAAACCACGGAACAGAATATAAACATGAGAAGTTGGAAAAAAACTTTAAATGACACATTTCTCAGAGAAAATCTATCTTCAAGCTCATGGTTTCGATCGGTGCCAGCAGACACACTGTTTGGATCTGAATAGGCCCCAACTGAGAGCTGCACATAATGTGTTTCTTACAGGGGTGGCCCTGACATAGGACAGGAAGGCAGTCAACTGATGACATTCAGAAAGCCGAACCCAGGTCCCCCCGTTCTAAGTATGTGACGTCTAGAGGCTTCCCATCGCTGTGGATATGTCCACCTAGCTTAACTTGGGAGAACCCTGGGAAAACAGGGAGAGGGGATAGAAAAAAAAGGAAGAGAAAGAGGAAAGTGAGAATTAATAACCTAGGTGTGCAGGCCCGACACAGCGTGGCACACTTGCAGAGACTTTCACAGTCCCCAAGACCTTTATGGAACATCATGTGATCCAGAAGCTAAGGGAATGGCTAAGAGACTCATCCTGTATTACACGGTTGGTGGGATGCTGGGACCCAGGTGCCTGACCCCTGGTCACCTCCCTAGGTTGAGCCAGTGTTGACTAGTGGTTTCAGCTCACTGTGAAACTGGTTGATAATATCAGCCCTACTTCTTCCAGAGGGTTGATGAGCCAGACCCTGGCCCCAGGAAGCACACAATTTCCTTGAAGATCAAGTGGATGGATGACTAATGAGACAGAGTACACTAAATCCAAATGTCTTGAGGAGGGAGAGATCACTTCTGGTTGCGGCAGATCTGGCCCTTGAGTTTTACAAGGGGAGTTGAGTGGGGCGGTGGGAGGGGAGTGCTCAGGGGTCTGGAGTCCAGGTGGGATGGAGGGCAGGGGAGTTATCCTAAACAAAGGTGGCGGTGTGGGCTCCTGGTGGGCACTGAGGCCACATGGGGTGAGGGGAGGGCTGGGGCCCCTAAAACAGGCCTTTGCATTCCAGGTTAGGACCCAGGATATGGGAGCTAGAGCAAAGAAAGAGGAACAGCACAGAATTAAGGAAGGAGATTTGGGGAGCATCTTCTGAGAAAGAAAAGGGAATGCTTAAACACTTCAATGCTTCCCGGAACTAATGCAGAAAGGGCAACCTGATCAGTACAACGGGGACAAGGTGGTGTGGCCAAGAGCTCCAATGTGCCAACTGAAGGACCTCTCACGGCTAGGACAGCCCAGAGCAGAAGGCACAGAGACATGACGTTCACATGCTGGTGACCCTCTTGCTTCTTCCAAAGGAGGAAGTGAAATGCTCCTGTGAGTGGGGAGGGAGAAGGAGGAACGTGGCTCGGTGCCCAGCATGTGGCCTTGGGCCATGGCCCAGTTACTCGGCTGCATGACCCAGGTCCTGCTGTCAGAACTGGCCTCGTCATGCCTGGGACGACTGCCGGGGACAGGCGCCCCTCTCTGAGGTCCGTCACTTGGACGCAGAAGAGATAGCCCACTGCACCCGAGATGGCACGTGGGCACTCGCTCTCTGTGAGGGACAAAAGAACTTTCCTGCAAAACCATCCACTTTTCTGTAATACGCATGAAAATCTCCTCAGATGGGAGGCCTACCATTGGGGAAAATGGCTTGTTCCCAACCCAGGTGTGCTGGCCACGCCACAACGATGGGACAAGCGAAGGGCAGGACCCTGAGCCATGGGTGACCAGAGTCCACAAAGATTCATCTTCTCTTTGGTCTCTGACATTTCAGAGAGAACAGTGTGTCACTTCTCTGTTCCTGGTGGTCACTGGCCTTAAATTTTAGAGAACACGTCCGTGACCCAGACACAAAGCAGCACGTAGAATAAAGAGACAGCATGAGCCAGGGGCTTCCGTCACAGCAGCTGTTTACTCCCCAGACTCGTTTCCATGGGTTCCCCCATCCGGCCACTTCCAGGAATGACGGTTACCCTGCTTGCCATCCTGTCACAGGATGAACAAATTTATCTCTTTGCCCCAACACACCACAACACAACAAAAACAGGAAGAAAAACTGGGCAAGATAAAGCTTAAGGGTTTAATGTTATCAACAATTTCCTTAGAGGTCTTTAAGGGTAAACAGATTTAAAATTTTTATTATTTAATTTTTTGATGCGAGACTTCTGAAATTTAGTCCACGGTGAGTTTGCAACACCATGCCCACGACCAGGACACAGAGCCCTCCCAGCTCCTGGGGGCCCCGCCGCTCTGGGCCTGGTCTATTTATATCCCGGGGGGGGGGGTCACGATTACTGCATTTCTATTTGCTGACAGAAGTTCCAACTGACAAAAAGAAGAGCTAGAACTTCACTGGAGGTCAGTGGATGACGATGAAGGGACACCAACAGCTTGTCCCTTGTGTTCTAGCCAAAACACTTTTGATTTTACAGTCCACATTTACATAAACAAGGTTGTGAGACAAGAGAGTACATGTCCCCAGTCACGTGGAACAGGCCCTGAAGAGGCTCCAAATATGGGGGATCCCGTGGACTGAGCTACCTGCTGCCACTGAGCATGCGCGCCCAGCACACTCGCACACCCAACACACACCCACACCAGCACACTCGCACCAACGCTCACACACCCAACACACACTCACACCAACACACTCTCACACCGAAACTCACACATCCAACACCCACACCAAAACACACACATCCAACACATGCACACACATACTAATACACACTTACCAACATGCACACACACGTCTGGGGGGGGTCCTCTGAACAGTTTCTCACACGATCCAGTCTTGGCTCCCCGACCTTCCCAATGCAGGCAGAGATGGGGAGCGGGTGCAAGAAGTCACTGCAGGGTCGAATGCAGTCCAACCTTGCGGGGCTTCCAGTGCATGTTCCCCACTCTCTGGGGCTTCTGTGTCCAGTCTGACCAGTGCCAGATCTCACAGCCGTCCTCAGGTTCACCAGAGCCACGGGAGGGCAGCAGCGCGTGCCCTCAAGTCAGGGAGGGCGCCCTGCCTTTCTCGCCACAACAACCCAGTCCTGTCACCTCTCCCTCCTGATGCAGAGGAGGAGACGCCACTCCTCTCCTCAATGCTGAGCCCTTCAGTGTGGAGCTGGACACTGTCCCTTCCTGATGCCGGCAGCAACCCACCAAACACACTCCCAGCACACAGGCCCTCGCCCCGACTGAAAGGGGAAGCACAGTGCTGGGCCTCCATGTCCGCAGGGATGAGAGAGAAACCGTGCATGATCCCCAGAAGCTTGGGAGTAGTGGGGATGTCGACAGCTAACGACACACAGACCAAACTAAATAAATGCTAGACCAGAGGCACGTAACTGAAGGGAGCCCGAGGGAAAGAGCACGACGGTCAGGACAGAGGCAGACGCCCTGGGCCGGGCAAGGCGCACGCAGGTTCATGTCGTTCCCTCACCGAGTCCTTCTAACAGCTTCCACAACTGCTGCGATTTTTCACTTGTAAGAGCAGAGGGCAACGGGCCTCAGAGACGTGTGGAACTTGCCTAACGTCACACAGCCCTAAGGTAGCAGAGCTGGAGTCAGAGCAGTAATGATGAGAAGAATAATGACAAGGACAGCAGTCCTAGCGGTAACAATACAAGCAGCTCACACTCGCTGACAGCTTCGCACGAGCCGAGCACCTGTGGAGCGGCGGACGAGCCCCCCTCTCCCCGGGGGAAATCTTTGTCCACTCAGTGAAGACCAGGTGAAGGGAGCCCTGCATCGCAGGTGTGGAAAGGCCCCAAACAGGGCGGCAGGTTAGAGGTCAGAGCCCCGGAGGGACGGCGCCGACGCACGCCCCGAAGGCTCTCCAGTCAGAACGTGCTGGGCTCGGCCCCTGCTCCGCGCTGGGCCAGTCACTTCCAATTCTCTGCAAAGGTATAATGGGACATGACAGATGTTGGCTGATTTCAGGGAACTAATCTGTTAAAAGCCGAGTCAGCTGTCTTCAGGTTCTGAATTGAAGTCTCACAGGTGGAAAGGCAAGATGGGAATGAACGTTCTTGGTGAGATGCCGATGTTCCCAAAGGGCTGCTACTGGGGTCCCATATGACCCGGGGCTCGGAAAGGCCAGACGCCGTGGGCCCAGGGTTCAGGTGACCAGTGAAAGGCCGCAAGGGACTGGGCACATGCCACTCATGCCATCATTCATTCCCTCAGCCAGTTAGCCATTCACTCATTTAACAGGGGAGCCATAGGGAAAGGAGCCCACACAGAAAACACAGGGAGACCAGTAGCTCCCACCACCTCCTTCTTCTGCCTCTCCGACAAGCTCCCCTTCAGGCCCTTGGGCCCCTGCCCTCGCCTGGGGATGCTCTCCCAGAGCCCGGTCCGGCTCCCACCTCCACCTGGCACCTAGCCAGCCACAAAAGGCGGAGGCAAGAGTCATTAATCTTAGTTTTTTGTAATTAATTTTAGCTTTTAAGTCAGATCTTCAAGTTCCAAACGACCCAAGTTTAGAGTTCAACTCTGAATTCTTAGCCTCTATAGTCCTTAAATTTACCTAAAAAGACATTTCCTTTATTCTCTTTCCATTGAAAAACGCAGCACATATAAGTGTTGGGCAGCCATGGGTGTCTGGGCAGAGTGCCGCAGCACATGCCTTGGGGCCGTTCCCGCTACCCTGAGCCACCATCATGGCGGACCTCTCTGTGCACCATGTCACCTTGCTTTTCTGCTTCAGCCTCCTCTCGGTCGGCCCCAGCCCACCCAGTCCTCACACCAGCATGGCCCACACAAAGGCTCAGGACCCTCAACCTGGGGAGGGCCAGAGCCCCAGCCTTCTACCCATCTGAAGCCCAATCCCAAAGACCTTCATTGGCCCCCCAGAGGTAGAATAGGGCAGCCCCCTAATTTTGGTATCACTTCCCCATTCCCTTGCTCCTGAGATCTCCCAAAAGGACTCTCTGCACCCAAGCCCTGTTGCTGGATCAGCTTTCAGGACACCCAACCTAAGACCTTCATTTCCACACCACCATCATCTCTGCCTGGCAATGAAGGCCACAGCCCAGCATCCCAGGCCAAGAGCCCTGGCCCTCAGACAGGCTTTAAGCCAACAGGACCAAGGGAGAAAGGAAACTCCAGGCTTTTCTTGCACACTCTCCCTTCTCGGTTTAATGAGAGATGTCTACACTGGGCGGACGAGGACAGCAGAGCCTGATGCACCAAACCAATGGCTCCCCAAGGACAGCTCATTCCATTACAGACTTGGGGACAGAACTGCATAGTTGAAGGCACTCCTCCTACTCATTTCTTGAAACCTCAGCACAAAGCAGTGTCTGACACATTGTCGAAATTCAAAAAATTACTTGTTCGATGCATAAATTGGGACGATAGCTCCAAACCCAGGTGTGGCTGCAGGGAGAGACCGGCGCTACATGCTACCTCAGCTGGAAATCACGGGAAGAGTGACATATACTGTCTGCTCGCCCTCCCCCACCCAACCAGCCCACCTCCCCCTAAGCACCCACTTCCCAGTTCACACGCACACACACACACCCTCTCCTATCTCACCAGCTATTTTTGGATCTTCACTGTCACCACCAGTGGGGCAAAAGAGGTCTGACCACAAGGCAGGCACCAACCGGGTCCCACAGAGGGGCTGTGAGCCGCTCAGGTGACTGATTCACAGCTCAGAGCCAGGCTGTCACTGGCGGTCCTGCTTCTCCCATCTTGACGGGGCCTGTGGTGCACATGGTAGGGTGGGGGGGCAGCGACATATTCTGCCATCTAGAGCAACAGCTCTCAAAAGATAAAGTCATGATGATGATGAACAAAGAAGGTGGGAGGAGACTTCTGGAGGTGACAGACATGTTTATGGCATGGATTGGGGTGATGGCTTCGCGTGTATACTTGTCTTCAAACCCATCAGGCTGTACACATTACATGTGCACAGCTTTCTGTATGCCAATCACTCCTCAATAAAGTAGTTTTACCAGCAGGATTAGCTGTAGGGTTGTTTAAATGTACATCACCTTGCCCCCTGCCAGAGAACCTGCTCACTCATCAGATTTGTTCTGCAACGCATGGATCCCCATGACCTGTGTGGTTCCGTGCAGGAGGCCCCCTGGATTATGCTTTGGAAACAACGGGTTTACCCCTTGAGCCCCAACGTGGTTCCAGTCCCACTGTCCCCAGGTTTGGGGACATATACTCAGTAGCCCTGCTGCAAGGAAGAAAACAGAGCCAAGTTTCCAGGGCATTAGCACGGCTTCCGCACCGGGGTTCTCAACCCCTGGGGCTGCTCGGGTTTGCTCATGCAGTCTGTGAAGGTGTGTGTGCATCCTCGCATGTACCCGCGTGTGTGCGGCACGTGTCTGCATGTCTCCCTCCAGGCGGTGCCGCAGTGGACACGCCGACACACATCAGCTTCCGCGCTAGGGCTGAGGGTGGGCTTCTGTCCCTGGGCTGCTGGCCGGCACACATCCAGGTCTGCAGGTGCCGTGCACAGGCTCCTGCTGCAGCACTGAGTTTGTGCGAATCTGTGTGCGTGTGTGTGCGTGCGTGTGTGTGTGTGTAGGAAGGAAGGGGCCCTCGGGCCGACAGACTCAAGTACACACAAAGTTTCCCACTAAAGAAAATTTTAATGTCAAATTTTTCTCCATATAGTTCAAGGTCCTAGAGCCGAGTAAAGGGAAACCGGAGATAACCTAACAGGTGGGTAACTTACTGGTCACTTTTCCTCAGAAAAGCGGCAGCCCTGAAAGCTTTCATGTATTTATAACCATCTCCCTGGGTGGGTGAGCTCGTCAGCAGGATGAGTATTTCACTTAATATTCTCAAGGTGCAAACTAGAACCTTTTCCTGTTGTATCGGTCTGCTAGTAATGAAAGTAAATTAATTTAAAAAGCTAACGCCTGCAATGCGATTCCCTTCAGGGCTCTTCTTCTCAGTCAAACCTAACTTCTACTCAAGCAGCCTTTATACCTGATTATCTGTCATTTTTTGAAACTACTTACGTTTACAGCTTTAGGGAGCTGTGCCCCTTTTCAAAAGTGACGCAGAATATGGCATTTTGGAATGTGCCATGCCCCTGTCCCCTACTGATGGGGAGGAGATCACGGAGGCCTCCTGGTGTGGGGTAAGGAGGCCAAGCTCAAGCCATAGCAGAAAAAACCACGGCTGCACCATCAACTCTGAGCACCCATTTGACCAAACACGGGCCATGGTCATAATGGGGTCCAGATGCAGGAATACAGATGGCTCACACTGACGTTCTCCCCATGACTCAGTGGAACACGGTTAGCTGGGGACACACAGGGCCAGGTCTGGGGCGAAGCCTCCCATCATTCCATAGCAAGGGGGGATCTGATACCAGATTCCAAAGAGACCAGAGCTTCAGAATTGTGCCTTAGAGAAAGCACAGTCCATTAACAGACAGAAAACTGTCCCCTCTAGGCCAATGACACAGCCACGGTACCTGAAAAAGTTAAAAGCACTGAAAGTGTTCACATTTCTACTTTTGGGGTGGGCATTCTAATCCAGGGCCTCTTCCTTTTATTCCTGAACAGTTACTGCAGTCTCCTAGCCTCTGGGTTCCCACCAACATTTTTTCTTTTTTTGCCATTCCACTTGATTAACTTCATTAAATTACTATTGTTAAATCCAAGCCCCCACGCCTATGTTAATACTTTCCCCTATCAGACCTCACTCCCCTAACCCTTACTCCAACCCAAGGTTTCAGCTTCTTGCAGACATTACCATCTTCCCTTATTCGTGCCAACCCAGCGGCTCCCAGGCTCCTTCACCCTCATCACTCATGTCCTGTACAACCCACCTCAATTCCTTCAAAACAGCTCTTGCTCTATAAATCTCCTCCAGGCTCAAGGAATATCTAAGGAGTGATCAAACATTTGCACTATCTAAACACTGGAATTCTACTCTAGGTGATTTGTTTGTGTCCTTGGATCACTTCAGAGAGACCATAAACCCCTCAAGATTAGACATGTTCCTTCACCTCCTTCCCTTTAGGAGCTCCACCACGGGGCACATAGTGGGACCCAGTGAACTCCTCATGAACGGAACTGAATTAAAACAGATCTCCGTCTGACCCCAAACAACCAGGTAACCAACCTGAAGAAAATCTTTGCAACCATAAGAATCAGACAAAAATAGTTTAGATTATTCTGAAGAAGAAGATTACTAGACATTTTTTATGTCCTAAATTTTTATGCCCATTTTTTTGAGGTCTTAGTAAATGGTCTTATGCATTCCAAATTAAGTCTAAACAAGAGTATTTTGAAAAGCCCAGAGCATAAACAAAAAAGAATCTATACATTTTAATCACTGACTAACCTTTGCCTGACTGGCATGTCTTTTTGTTTGTTTTTCTGGAGAGTACAGCTTAATATTCGGGCCTGTTTTTAGTTCCCTGGTTTGCCAACAGTGGAAATAACTCCATGTTAATCTGTTGCTTGTTCTCTCTTGCCACCAAAACTAAAAAACAAACAAAAACAAAAACAAAAGCCCCCAAAACCCATTAAAAACTGGCATCAGTGTAGAATCAAAGGGGGAATTGGCAGGGACTTCCAAGGTTAGGTAATGGGAAGAAAGAGGATTACCCACGACTCCATTTCTTGGGGTATGAGCATGTGGAAGTTAAGGAAATCTCCTTCTCCCCAGCAGCATTTCCCAGAGTGGGCTGAAGACCACCTGCAGAAGCTCACATACAACTCCCTGAAGTGACCTCTGTGTGTGCGCATGTGTGTGCACAGGGTGGAGACTTTCTCAGGGGGCACTCCTCTAGAAATTTCTGATTTGGTGGGTCTGGGGCAGGACCTTGGTGGAAATCTGTTCTTAACAAGTTCTCCTGGTGATTCTTATGCGGAATACAGTTTGAGAAACACGGCGATTTGGCAGTTACCTATGTAACAGACCTTTAAGTTGGAAGGTCAAGTAGGAAGGCGATACTCACGCATCTGAAGTACAGACCTAAGAAAGGAGCCTTTGTTTCCTGGAAAACACACCGCCAGGCTCGCCTCTGCAGTACCATGCCTCCAGCCTCGGCCAACCAAATCCTGGAGGTGCCTCCCTGTGACACCACCGATTTTTCCATGGATCTCAGGCCAAGGACAGGAATGTCTCTCTGTGTCATATTGTTCCTACATCACTTGTCGGGGAAGAGTAAAGGAAGATATTTAATACTGTCTCACTTAAAATAAGGAGGGACATGGGAGTGTCCTCCCCTTTGAACGTGAAGGTCCCAGGAGATAAGGCAAGATCACAGATCCACAGTGTGGAAGGACAGATCCACAGTGTGCTGACTTCCCTACCCCAGGCAGCTCAAACACAGATTATCTTCTCTCAAGATGTGGCTGAAGATGTCTTCCTTCTCAGTTCAACAACGCACAACTGTAGAGACTTTTCCTGCCCCCAGCCCCTATAAGAGGCAAAGCAATTGGGAAAATCAACTTGATAATCATGGCCCAGAGCTGGCTGTCCCTCACAGAGAGTGAGGACTCACAGAGGCAGAGCCACAGACTGTCCTCAAGCCCCTGCACTTCTCTCTGGGGTCACTGCCACAACCACTGTGGGGTTCAGATGAGGCCGGGGGCGGGGGCACAGAATGTGGTTACCCGATGTTGAGATGAAGCATCATCGGAGGCAGGAAAGCTGGGCTGGCGCTCATGGGCACTGTGCCCTTGAAACCAGAGCTGGGCACGGAGGCCCACCGTCAGGACCCAAAGGATACTCGTCTTTTTGGCCAAGGTGACCACGAGGAGGAAGAGGTTTGCCTGCCCAGAACATTAGGCAACAGTCATCAAAGGGTTAAAGAAAGGGGGTAACATACCTTGAGGGAGGGGGTAGAGGGGCCAGAGGTGGAAGACAGGGAGAGGAAAGCTAAGGAGAGCCCTGAGACCATCTGTAACAAGCCTTCCACACCCACCAGACTCACTGGTCCCAGGCACCAGAGGCGGAGACCATCTGGTGGGAGGGGGTGGGAAGTGTCACATGGGCACGAGCCAGCGAGAAGACGTTGAGTACATAAAGAATCCCTAAAATCAACTTAACTTGATCCATCAAGTTTTACTCTCAATATGCATTGCCTTTCCAATAGTTTTTTAAAGTCTCATGATGTGTCGCCATGCTCAATTTTTTAATAAAGGTGAATAAAACCAGTTATCTGTTCGCTAAGCAGCAATTTAGGGTGAGTGAGTATTAAAAGCCCAAGCACCAGCTAACTAGTCCTTCCATGACCTGTGACGGTGACCCGCGATGATGCCACTCAGAGCTACCTTTCAAAGAAGAGCACTTTCTAAAGAGAACAAGGGCTTGCTGTCTCACCCCTGCACATCCTCCTCCTTTAACCCTTCCCTCGAGGTTCCCACAGGGCCCTCTCCGGCAGGCTCCCTGCCCGGGTCCCTCCTCCTCCACGACCACAGCACCAGACTCCTGGCTTCCCTCTCCGTGTGGCTCCAGAGCAGAGCGCCCGGCCGCAGACGGCAAGTGGGTGAGCAGCAGAGCCTTCCCTCCTGGAGCTGGCAGGGAGGCAGAGGCGGGCGAAACCTCTTAGTCCTTAGTCAGGGAGATGCAGCAGCGGGTGGACGAAGCGGGGAAGGAACACTGGGGAAGGACAGGAGTAGGGCCTGGAAGAGCTGCTGTAGCTCAGGAGTGGGGAAGGGGGGACCTGGGGGGAGCAGCAGAGACATGGCAGGGCCCCCGCGGTGAGGAATAGGCAGGGGCATGACCTGGGGTCAGACTCTCAGGGATGGGAGCGTGAGGCTATCTACTGGGACTTGTAGGCTGAGGATGGGTAAATGGGGCGAGGTCAGCCTCAGGGATGGGTGAGCGGTCAGGTGTGCTCACGCCACTCTAGCAACTTCTGCGGCCTTTTCTCTGTGGCTTGGAAGGAAGTGTGGAGAAAGCACACCTCTGATCGGAAGGTCAGGGCACAAGGGCTCAGGCACATGAGTCTTGGGACTCTGGTTTTATGGCCTACATGACAGCCTCTTAAATGTGTGTCAGTCCTATCTTCTCACTGGAGTTTCAGGATGTTTCTAGCCAACTTCCATGTCCACTGGACTGCTTGACATCCCTCGAAACACAGCCCATCTGCTGTCTGCCCCGAACAGACTCTCCTGTTCCTCATTTCTCTCCACTCCTCACGCACCGACCATGGGCCGGACAGGGAGAGAAGCACTCAGACTACATCACCGCAGTCCCCTGTCCCAGCAACCCCAGGCTCATGGGTGAGGAAGTGAAGGCACAGAGAAACAACGCAACAAGCCCACACCACACAGCTTAGTGAGGGGAGCATCTGGGTCAGCCGTGGGCTTCTCAGAGCCAGGGCTATATGCCGGTGTCCACTGTGCCTGGCATGTACAAGAAGCAAGCTCAATCCTAGCTGACCCAACAGAAGCCTGGCACTCTGCAGTCAGGCTGCCACAACCCTCCCTCCACCGGCCCAGCCCTGGAGCTCTCCACCACGGGGCTGCGCCCACAGGTCCCTGCGCCACACCTCTCCCTCCTGCCTGCCCTCCCGCTCAGGGACATAGAAGTCATCCTCCCAGCATCGCTTTCATCTTGCTACCCTCAGTTCACCACCCTGCTACCTGTTACTATGCCTCAGGGCTTGCTCGGGGTTGAAGGATACAGCTGCAACCCCTCAGTCTAGTATTTAAGACCCCAACCCCCAACCCATCCTTTTCATCATATCTGCTGTCACCTACAGAGCGCCTGCTGTGGCCTCGCGGGCGGCTGTCCTCCTCATCTGCTGTGCAAGTCTTGCGCGTTCCCGCAGCAGTGACTTCAATAATGCATGTCCCTCCTGCCCACCCTGCCCGTCTCTGGCTCCTCCCCACATGCCAGGACCTAAATGCCCTGCCATGCCCTTCACCCCAGCCTCCAGGAATCCCTAGGGAGTCTGAACACCTACACCGAGCAGCTTACTTGGCTCCATTCTCACGTGGCTCCTAAAAATCATTTCCATGTGCACGTCCTCATTTCCCAACCAAACAAAGGTCACTTGAGGGCAACAGCTGGAGGCGTGTACTTTTACCCCCTCCCGAGAGACCACAGCCGGCCGGCCGCACACCGTCTGAGAACGCCAGGGGGCACTGGGCACCTCCTGGGTCGGGGCAAGCGGGTCTTACCTGTAGTACCGGGACTGCAGGTAGGTGGAGCACACGGCCTTGGACACGTGACTGGCCGACCCGAAGTCGATGACCTTGACTCTGTACGGCTGCCTGGAAGGATCCACCAGCATGATGTTCTCTGGTTTGAGGTCGGCATGGATGAGACCGAGGCTTTTCAGTTTCATCAGGGCTGTGGCTACCTGCTGCAGGACTGGGCGAATGTATTTGAGGGGCAAGGGGCTAAACTTGTTCTGCTTCAGAAAGTCATAGAGGTTCTGCTCCAACATCTCAAATACCAAACACGTGTGGTTCTTGTGCTGGAAGCACTCGTAGGCGCGGACAAAGTTGTAGTCATCGGCGCTCTCCGTGCTCAAGCGGGCCAGGATGCTCACCTCGATCTGACCCTGCCGGGCGTACGACGGGTGGTTCTTCAGGATTTTGATGGCCACGATTTCGTTGGTGCCCCGCTTCCAGCACTTGACCACCTGCCCGAACGTCCCTCGGCCCAAGAATTCTAAGACTTCGTACGTGTTGGTCATGGAGCACAGCACCTCATGCTGGACCAGCTGGTAATCACCTTCGCTGTTGGAGCCACTGTTTTTGGAGGTGGCAGTCGATGTGGTGGCGGTGGCTACGGTGGCCCCACTCGCATTATTCTGAATCATGGGTGGATGCTCTTCGATGATCTGCACGCTGCTCGTGTTCTCGATCTCCTCACTCTTACGCTTGAGTCCACATTTTTGGTAGGTGTCAAGAAGGCTCACAGTGCTTCGACGCATCAGGTTATGTGGTCCGCCGAGGACTTGCCCGGTGACGGAAGTGCTACTTGCTGATGTTACAACTATGTGCCCGGTGCCTCCTGGGAAGATGATGGTCTGCTCGTAAGGTAGGCTTGGGTTTGGGATCGGCAAGGAGGTGCTGACGGTTGTGGTGGCTGGCTGAGAAGGTGGTATGTTCTTGCTCTGGCTATACACTTTGCTGTGGGAGCCGTACCCAGTCATGTCCCAGGTGGAACTCGGCTCTACTTTCAGTTTCTTCACACTACAGAAGGCACTTGATTGAAGGGTGTGAGGGGAGAAGACTTGCACATGTGAGGCCATACCTACAAGAAAAAGGAAGGGGGAAGTAACGATTTTAGTCACCATTAAATGAAGGCATTCAGCAGATCCATCTCTGGTCTGACCAGTGGCTTGGGTCCGATAGAATACTTTCCTCCAACCTCAGAGCAAGGCGGGACAATGAATCTATGCCCCCCCAGAAGCACATTCTGGCCACTTTTGTGGGGCCAAGGAGTCTGAGTGTTCCAACTGCCATCATCAGGAGAGTGGAAGAATTGTAGAATCAGGTGGGAATACAATCAAGATTCCGATACAGAATGAGGATATCAGGCCTCTGTTCATTACTTAATTTTTTTTTTTAATTTATTCATTTGACACAGAGAGAGATCACAATTAGGCAGAGAGGCAGGCAGAGAGAGAGAGGAGGAAGCAGGCTCCCTGCTGAGCAGAGAGCCCAATGTGGGACTCAATCCCAGGACCCTGAGATCATGACCCGAGCCGAAGGCAGAGGCCCCAACCCACTGAGCCACCCAGGCGCCCATCATTACTTAATTTTTAAATAAATACTGTCTGTGATAGAAACACACTCTTCCTCAATTCTCACTGGGTTGCAATCCTACTAAAACTGAGGACCGTATCAGGTGGCCCAGTGAATTGTTACATACTAAATTGTCCCACATGGTCTACTGCTCCTTGTCATAGACCCCAGGTTAGCTTGTTTGAAGAGACATCTTCCCACATGGGTCCAATCACTCATGAACTGCTAGCTTCTGCATGAACGAACCATCATTACCCTCTGGGACCTTAGTCATCTTAAATGAATTCTGTAGGGCTGAGATCAGCAGTCAGTCTGATATTTTCATTTAGAAGGCCTAAATAAAACATTTTATCATTTATTTTATATGTTTTATATCATTAAAACATTTATTTGGGGGAAGGAGGAGGTAGTGCCGTTCATGGCCTCCACTCACTAACTTTTCCTGCTCAGTTCATCTATCAGTGCATTTACCTAGAAAGTACTATTATTTCCTACCAATATCGCAGTCTCACTTGAGATAACCGCAGAAATCTGTAAGACCATAACTCGAGAATAGTTGTACAATTTACAATTGTGGTGAGTCTATAAATAAACAGAAATTCATAGAAAACTATCAAGAAAAATAAGACAACAAGAAAGGCAAGTTCTGCTCATCCTCTAACTGCAGCTTATAAACGTTTCTCATAGAAGCACAAGGACCGGCGTTTCCATGAAGCACCACCGTGTCAGCAGTCTTCACGTTCATGTCTCTGATCCCTTCTCGTTACCTAGAGTGGTCATTCAACATTTTCCTTCCCGCCTCGTTCCCTGTTACTCTGGCCACCCTTTCTCTCCCAGCAGACACCTGCCACTCTGTCCAGGAGCCCCACATCAGCAGCCTTGCTTTCCACCTTTATTCTCGTCATTTCAGAACATTCCTGAATCTGTGTCCACCCCTCATCCTTTCTTCCTTCTCTCTGGTCTCAGAGGAAGCTCTTTCTCTCCTTTCCAAAACAAAATTTCCTCCAATTCTCATGATTCCTCCTCTGGTTCCTTCCACTGTCCTCTTCTCTTACAGCTTTCAATTTCTGCCTGTTAATTAGATCCAAATCCTTAGTAGGTACTTAATAAAATTTTGCCAAATGAATCAATAACTTAATCTTTTTTTTCTGCCTCCATGTGTGTGCAAACACACTCCCAACTGAAAAGCCAAGAGGAGCAAGAACCATACTCTTCCCCTTTAATTTTTCCCTTCTTCTCACCTGTAATCAGTGGTTTAAGCTCTTTTTCCGTCAAGGCTCATTCCTGAATCCACGCCCCATCCCTCCCCCACCACATCCACACACTATAGCTCCGTGTTCTTAAAGGTAAACGACTTCCTAATTGCCTAACCCAAGGGCCTTTTTCAGCCCCTATTCCCTCTTGACCTCCCTGCAGCATCTGACACACTGACCACAACTTCCTTCTTGATGCTCTTATCTGTGCGTATGAGAATCTGTAATCTCCTCCTCCAGTGTTTGATTGCACACTGTGTGCCTCCACGGTTCCTTTTCCTCTTTCTCCTTTAAAATGTTGGCATTTCCAACACTTTCACTCTGTTCTCTCTGGAAAACATTCATTCAAACAGTTTGAGCTGTCATGTCTATGCAGGCGACTCCTGCCTTCATGACAGGCCAGGCTCTCCGTCTTACCTTCCATAAATACGTTTCTGCCTCCTGCTACATCAAAGACTCTCTTCCAAAGCTGAACACCCTTATCTTCTCCTAAAAATTTAAGCATCTCACACTCCCTTCTAACATCCCCCTTTCTGTTAATGGAATATTCTTCTAGTCACTTGGTTCCAAAAATTTGGATTTACTTGATGATTCTTCTTCTTGATAATTTCTCCTTCTTTCAAAATGTCTTTTGTATTCAACTCTTTATTTCTGTTCTTGCTGCCACTTCCATAGTTAAAACATTTATTGCTTTCTGGTAGGACTAGACCAAACACCGACATCTGGTCTACCTGAGAAGTCTTTTTCCCTCTAATTTGTCCATATTCAGCTGCCAGATTAATCTTCCTAGAATATTTCTAAGCATGTTACTACTCTGTCCAAAAACATTTTTTTTTCCTTTTTTAAAGGTTTATTTATTTTAGAGAGAGAGAGAGACAGAGAGAGAGGAGAGAGTCTTAAGCAGACTCCAGAGTGTGGAGCCAGACATGGGGCCCAATCTCACAACCCCGAGATCACAACCTGAGCCAAAACCAAGAGCTGAACACTCAATGAACTGGGCCATCCAGGCGCCCTGTCCAAAAACTTAATGACTCCTTAGTGTCTATATGACAAAGTGGAGGACTCTTAACATCATCACATTCTATTTCAGTTACCTTGCTGGCTTCCTCTCCAACTAGTAACTGTCCTCAACCTCCAGCTTGAATTAAGCAGTTCTATTGTTTCTAGAATGTCTCTTACATGCCCTACCTCCACACTCTTACACCATCCCCTCCTCTGGCAGGCCTTCACTGTTTCTCTCCATTTATTCAAAGACAAGACAATTCCGACCCCTCCTCTTCCCAGACCTCTCCAACCCAGCAATCATATCTTTTTCCCTACGGCACTTACCATATGTACTCTCCATTTGGCCACAAATTGCACTTGTGACTTGCAAAATCTCTTTTGTCTTGTTGAAATGAATTACTTATCTTTTGTGCTATTTCACTTTAAACACATTTAGGTCATGTTTCCATAAGCAGGCTATATTCTGGGTCCAAAAGCCAGAGTTTATACCTCATATTCGTGTTTTCCCCAGTATTAAACCAAGCTTATTAGCCATGGAAGGCACCCAGTTGATGGAAGATAAGCACTCTAAGTGACCAGGCCTCCCCGAGAGCTTAGTTTTCTGGCTATAGAGCATCAACCAGTCAGTCACAGGCACCTACGGAAGCTGGCCTCCCTCTGGACAGTAAAGAAAAACCTGCCACTATTTTCCCACCCAAACCAAGACTTTAAAAAAACAAACAAACCAAAAAAAAAAAAAAAAAAAAAAAGCAGGGGCTAAGCAGCTCCTTTCCTGGGGTCAGCCTCACGTTCCGTCTGTACTTCAGCCTGGATGTGCTCTGACTTCCCCCAAGAAGCCTCAGCCTGACACCCGACACGTGCCCCACCTTCACGCTGTTCCCGTAGATCTGACGGAGGCTTCCCTTCTCGTTTGGATCCTGAATTCCAATACCTACCCACGCAAAATGATACCTCCATACACATCCTTTTGCCCAACGAGACTACTTGGCTTCCTTATTCAGAACCCACACTCCCCGTTTTTTCCTATTGCTTTTTGCCCAAGTCAACCTTCCCCTTATTCTGCAATAACACTGAAAACGTTTTTTTCCTTATAGTTATCGGTATTAATATTCATAGTTTTAGATGTTGCATACGATACAGAAATAACCAATCCCTTGACTTTTAGCAACGTAACCACTGGAGGCCAAGCAAGCACTGCCTTTGTCCTTTGCTCCCTAGTGTGCCCCTCATTCCCCAATCCTCATGTACTTGGGAAGGGAAGGGTTGAGGGGCAGTAGAAAAAATATGCCGATGTTACATAAAAGAGAAGTGGCTCTTTTTTCTATTTTCCTTGTTTCAAAAACATTTTGGTAGAAAGGACAGGGTGCAGAAGTGGAATTTTACAGATGGAAAGAGGATGGCTTATGACTTATTTGTTATTGGGATGACAGCCAAGGGTCATAAAATTGTGGAAATCATCACTGGCTACCTCTGGTGATGAAAACCCAGGACCAGAGAGGAGATGTGCATGGCTAGAAATGCCCTTCACCACGCCTGCTGCCTCAGACTCAAACACTTCTTAAGGGTTATCACAAGTCTCCAGATTTTAAAATCTTGAGCACCAAGAACATACTGTGATCTGGGCTGGGGGTTTTATGGACAGAGTGAGCATATGCCAGACTCTGGGAAAGTCCAGAGTTACCCTTTCCAGTTCATTCTTGCAAGGATCCTAGTTTGAAAGCTAGGAAGTCAAGTGATGGGTTTAGACTCCTAAGCTAAGTGGAAAAATCATACCCTGCTTCTAGAAGTTCAAATCAAGGTTATTCTACATGCCTCTTTGTCTCTGTCCTAATGGTTTAATGAGAAATTCAGTTTTCTAGGGTTAAGAGTAATTTTTTCCACCTAAAAATAAGAATAGCCAAAAATCTTCATCATTTTCCTTAAGTCTTAACTCATAAGATTTTTTTAAACGTCATTTATTAAAGAACTAGCTCATTTAGTCCCCCCCCTCACTTATTTGCTCAGTTTCTTCATAATTTTATGTTTCACAACTAGATGAACTGAAAAGTTGCTTCACATCTGAGTACATTTCCTTTCCATTTCACCACCCTAAAATTATCTACTGGAAGATCAGACTCTGGTGAAACCACGGAGATGAGTGAGGGTTCAACTATGATTTAAAAAGAAATTACACTGAACTCAACTTCAATGAATTCTACCAAAGCTTGAGAGAAGGAATTATAAGTAAAACAATGGCACCATTTCTAGCAGTGGATAAAGTTTAATTGTGTCTTGGCAGATATGAAACAGACTACCATGCAAAATCCAGTTACGTTATTAAAGAGAACACAATTGTGAGCACCTGAGTGTAAGTGATACAAATTTTCCCACTTCCCCAAATTCTCTGACACATGCTTTTGCTGAATAATGAGTACTTGATAGAAACAATCAGGAACTCGAAGGATTAGGTCCCATACCCAACGGGGATGTCATATTTGTCTTATAGATTACATTACTCAACATGATATTATAAAGCTGTAGAATACATCAAAAAGAATGTCAAAAATATATGAATGTTAGAAATATGCACCAGAATAGACATTTTTAAGCATCTAGAAAAGGGTTAACCTGAAAAGCTCTTGATTACCCTGTATAACATGATAATTTGATGCCTTGGGGGTTGAAAAGTACTAGGAAAAAAATGTCTTCATGGACATGCAAAACTATACTCATAAAATTTTAATGATAGTCATCCTGCTTATCAAGTTTATATTTCATAAGTAGTGCAAAGATAATTTCAGATTAACCAATTTTAAATGATACATTTCCAAAACAGTGTATACTAAATGTCTCTGGGGCTTTTACATCATTTTCAATCAAAGTCTGTTTATGCACTAGTTGTGTAATGTTAAATATATAGTGTATTCCATCAGAGCACACTTTAGGATCAAGCAAAGCTCTACAGAATTCTTTCATCAATAATGACAATAACAATACTACTGATTTCATTAAGGGTCCTCTATATAAAAAAGACTGGGGTTGGGCACAAAAGGAAACACAAAGACATCTAACAAATTGGCGCCGCCCTAAAGGAGATTAAAATCCCATGGGGGTTGCCAAGTTCATTGCAAATTAAAAAGAACCACAGGCAATTCTAAGCAACATAAGCAACTTGCCAAAGTAAATATGATAAGAGCTTAGAGGAGCTAAGACTTGAGCTGAGGTTAGAAAAATGGGGTATCTTTTGAAAGGCAGAAGGACACTGTTCCAGATCCTGCTAACCGGTGTAAGGAAATTGTGGGGAGCAGCTAGCCCTGTGGCCTATGCCCTCAGGAAGTTTAGGCTTTGCTTAGACCAGGTAGGAGTATCTACATACTAGCAACACAATAGCAAATGCTAAATCAACATACAACCGTGTGCACCAATAGCCTGCTTATCTACAATTGTCATCTTTTGATAACTTCAATCTTCTAGAACTTAAGTTTGGAATACTCAATAAAGCTGGCAGGAAACCCTACCACTACGGCCACTCACTTCAAACTTTCAGCCTTCACCTGGTCTTACTGATTGTCCTCTAACACGTAAGTACGTTGTAGAGAGACTACCGTTGACTTCACTCTCTGGGTCAGATTCCAGGGGCTTACACCCCACAAAGTAGGGTGAAGTGCATTCTCCCTGTTTTACAGATGAGTAAATGGAGTTTTGAGAGATGACCTCATCGGTCCAAGGTCACTTTGCTACTAGGAGCAGGGCTGGGACTTGAAATGGTCTGAGTGACTCTCAGATCCATTATATTAACCATTCTTCTTCACTTTGCCGGTTCTCAGACTAGAAGCACCAAACAAGGCGACACAAACAACAACAGGCAAGGAGAAACAGAAGCAGATCCCTGAGCAGGGGCAGACGTAAAGGATGGCGCACACCCAGCTGCACACCACCTGCTAAGATGGGCACAGACGACGGCGGTCCTGAGTCATCTACCGTTTCTGTATCGTCTGCTTCTGAGGACAGCTGAGAAATACAGCCATTCAAAATTGTTCAAATAAATTAAAATTACCTCTTTAAAGAGGTAAATTTCACTTATCGGATGCAGAGTGGCACAATGGACAGAGCACTGGTCTGGAGTAAGATGATCTGGGCTTTTACAGCGGTCCGGGGGTGTGGTGGGGGGGAGCAGGGCAGTGCAGTGAGGAACTGGACTAAGGAACTACCTAAGAAAATAGAAAAGAAGGAGGAGAAACATACGACTTTGCAGAGAAGAAAAGGCAAGACTATAGTAACAGGTGAGCTGAAGAGTCAAATATGTCTGGGAGACTCACAGGAGTGGGGTTCCATGATGGTGACAGGAAAGATGGGATGTGGAACCAAAGTTGTCTATCTCGGGGTGATGGGTAACAGAGTTGGCTGTCCACAAGCTGGACAAGGTATCCAAGCTGAAATGCTCAGTGCTGGACTATTCATACTGAAACTCTGAAGCAAAGAATTGCTTAATTTACCCAAGTTAAGATGTCAGGGACCACTGGTGATTGATAATCAGCATCTAGTTCCCATTTGCCAAGCTGAATCTTGACTGAGGAGAAACCATTTTGAAAAGAGAATGGATTTCAATAGGGTGCGCTAACCCTGCACAGGATTAATCCGAGAGGGGAAGAGGGAAGGATAAGCCTGAATCAGCTCATGCATACACCAAAGACAATGGGACATAGCCAAAAATGTTGCTAAACAAAGATCAGCAGGATGAAGTGACAAATATACCAAAAGGGGAAAAGACTGAAATCAAAAGTTCAAATCCCAAAGAGACTAAGAAAGGAGTGGTGCTGCAAATTTTGAGAGAAGAGTCCAGCTGAGAGCTCTATTTTGGATAGATTTCATCGTAGGCATTTATAAGAACATAGAGGAAATGTTCTCTATGTACCAAAAAACAAAACAAAACAAAACAAAACAAAAAACACAAAAAACCCAGGACAGGAGAATGGACGAGAGGTCGTGGTTAGAGATGTTGACCTAAGCTCTGTCATCAACAACACCTAGATGGAAATGGAATCCATGTGGGTATGGCTGTTTCCCAGGAGAACTGGTGTGGAAAGTAGAGCAGATGGCAAATAAAGAAATCCTTGGGGGCACAGACGTGGTCAAATAGCATGAGGAGGAAAGTATGAGTCACAGGAAAAAGTCAAGGATAAAATGATGATAAACACAATTAAGGGATTGATCCTGGAAAATGAAAGCAGAGAAAGAGCTATTGGGCCTGGCTGGAAATAAGCCAATAGCCCTCTTTTTCCACAGGGTCAAGAAGAGAGAAAGAAGGGGTGCTCTCCTGGGAAGAGAACCAAATTACCATGTTATCTCTTTGCTTTTTGAAGAAATGTGATTCTCTTCAGGACTTTCAAAATCAACCTACCTACTGGCTCTTCATGTGCCGAAATCAACTCCTCTTGTGTTCAGACTGACTTCTCTTTCTGCAAGTTGCTAACCTCACCTGTACCAGCCTTGAACCTCTCTCAAATTCACCTTTCCATGACCCTGCCATATTGCCTAACTCAGCCATAAACCATTATGGATAAACCAGCCTTTCACTGCAGTGGTTAAGGACATGGGGTCTGCAAATGGATTATATGGCGGCCCCGTTACCAAATTTTATCATGCAACCTGAAAGTCACCAATCCAATATAATTCTGGGGAAGAACAGAATGACACCATTAAGATATACATGCTTTTTAAATCTTTTTTTATTTAAATTCAACTTAGTTTACATATACTGTATCATTAGTTTCAGAGGTAGAGTTTAGTGATTCATCAATTGCATAAAACACCCAGTGCTCATTCCGTCACGTGTCCTCCTTAATGCCCATCACCCAGTTACCCCATCCCCCACCTACGTCCCCCCAACAACCCTCAGTTTGTTTCTTATAGTTAAGAGTCTTTTATGGTTTGCTTCTCTCTGTTTTTATCTTACTTTATTTTTCCTTCCCCGTCGAAGTTCATCTGTTTTGTTTCTTAAATTCCACATATGAGTGAAATCATACAGTATTTGTCTTCCTCTGACTGCCTGTGCTTAGCACAATACCCTCTAGTTCCATCCACATCACTGAAGATGGTAAGATTTCATTCTTTTTGGTGGCCGAGTAATAGTCCATCACACACACACACACACACACACACACACCCCACATCTTCTTCACCCCTTCATCCATCGATGGACATCTGGGCTCTTTCCATCGTCTGGCTACTGTGGACAGTGCTGCTATAAACACTGGGGTGCAGGTGCCCCCTTGAATCACTATTTTTGTATCTTTTGGATAAAGAACTTAGTAGTGCAATTGAAGGGAAGACACACGTGCTTTTCAGTTTCTTCTCCAGGAAACTGATGGAATCAATGAAAGGAAAAACAAAGTCACTCCAAAACTCCTTTTTAAAAAACCATTGTTGCATTAATTAAGATTCTGAATTTAAAAAAACAAAACAAAACACCTAAACTTCTACACCTAAGAGTTTTAGTTTCCTTGGGCTGCTAGAACACAGGACCATGGGCTGGGTGGCTTAAGCAGCAGAAATTCAAGATCAAGGCTGAAAGTCAAGATGAAAGGGTTGGTAGGTTTGGTTCCTTCTGAGGACTTGTTCCGAGGATCTGTTCCAAGGCTCTCCATGGTCTGTAGGAAGCTGTCTTCTCCCTTGTGTCTTCATTCCCTCTTCTCTCTATGCATGTCTCTGTGTTCAAATTTCCCCCTTTTTATAAGGACACCAATCATGTTGGATTAGAACCCATGCCAGCAACCTTACTCTAACTTGATTACCTCTGTAAAGATTCTATCTCCAAATGACGTCCTATTCTGAAGCAATGAAGGTTAGGAATAAAGTGAAATTGGGGCAGAAGGGGCACATTTCAACCTATAACAATAGGTTTAAGGAAACCAAAAGCATTTTACTAGAGTATAATTTTCTCAGGATACAGAGTCAGGATATTTTAAAAGAACTCTTTGTTTTTCCCTCCTTGGAGAGAAGATACTTCTTTTTGTGATTTCCCTATATTTTGCCTCAAAGGACCTACAAGGCTATTTCAATTAGTCAAACATTACATACGGAAACAAGCAAAAGCAAAGTGGTCTTTTAAATTAAATTCTGCCTCAGTGTAAGTTGCAGTGCTTCTGGGAAAGGCCACACGGGGAGGTACCTAGAATGCATATTGAGGAATAACTGTAGTCAACTTTGGTATAAAGCAGAGTTGGCAGGGACCCATTATTAACACCAAGTGGGCAAGAGTCAGCTAAGTTTACAGTGCGAACTCTGGGTGGATCAAACATTTCTGAAGTAGGACATGAGTAAGCTCTAAAGAGAAATCATTTGTGGGCTGGCATGGAATGGAAGTTTCCTTCTCCACTTCCTCGTTGGGTCAGCCTTGTCTCACATGCACCACTGTCCTTTTTTAAAATTTTCTTTAAAGATTTTATTTATTTATTTGAGAGAGAGAGAGAGAGCACGCATGCAGGGGAGGAACAGAGAGAGAAGGACAAGCAGACTCCCCACTGAGCACAGAGCCCAACGTGGGGCTCTATCCCACAACCCCGAGGCCACGACCGGAGCTGAAATCAAGAGTTGGATGCTTAACCGACTGAGCCACCCAGGGGCCCCCACCTGTCCTTTCAGTGCAGACCCTATAGGGGCTGTTACATTTCCCAACCTCACATTTCCCTTCCAACTGAGAATCTCAAGAAAATAACCCTTCTAAACAAACATGGTAGGATGAAAGGGGTAAAAATATCCACAAAGTATAAAAACACAATCAGCTAGACTTCTGGTTTCAACACAGATGAAAACCATTCAAATACACATTTTCCAAAGATCTAGAAGGATGCTCCTTTTGTTCCTAAAACATTCTAAATAGGACAGTTAAACTTGCAAGGGCATTAATCTGCAGGTGTTTGTGTCACAGAGTGTTGCAAAAGCCTTGTCCCTGAGTCTTTTAGTCACTCCCTCTCCCTTCACTAGTGTTCCAGAATCATGACTGAACGCCTCAAGAAATGAATGAGCCAGAACTAGAACAGGTACTGGGGAGGCTAGGTATATGTCTGGAATACTACGTGAGCCTCACATTCAATTTTTCTTTTTTAAGAAAGGATTTCTTTGAGCAAGAGAGAGGGAGAGGGAGAATGAGCAGGAGGGGGGCATGCAGAGGGACAGGGAGAGAGACAAGCAGACTCCCCTATCAGTGTGGAGCCCAACACCGCGCTCGATCCCAGGACCCTCAGATCATTACCTGAGCTGACATGAGATGCTTAATTATGTGAGCCACCCAGCGATCCCATCAAGTTCTCTATCTTTTAGAAATGTCTTATAAAGTCTAATTCAAGACTAAAAATCTGGCAGGCTTTTTACTCTTTTATGCAAAATAGAATCCGTTATTCTTAAATGTCTGGTATCATACTGCAAGTAAAACCAAGTGTTTTACTTACTTAACCCTCACTCATTCCATGCCCAGCTCACAACGGATTTGTCTTTTTGAGCTTGCTTAGGTTCACCTTCAGAAATGCTTGGCATGCTCAGAAATCAGAACCGGAAACCTACCTCTTTCCCATTTGGTATTCTAACACCGTGCACTGCCAATTCTCTTTTATACCCCAAAAGTATGCAAGTTCCATTCCTCTATGTAATTCCGTTACCATGTGTCCCCTCAAAAGATACGCTGGAGTCCTAAGCCCTGATACCTGCGAATGTGTCCTTCTTTAGAAACGGATATGACTGAGGTAAGGGGAGGCCCTGAAGGGGACCCCTAATCCAGTGTGACTGGTTCCCTCAGAAGAGAGGAGGAAAGACACAGACACACGGAGGATTCTGCATGACGAAAGAGGCAGCGGTCAGCGAGAGGTGGCCACGAGCCGAGGCGCCGCCTGAGGCTGGGAAGAGGCAAGCGGGAGCCAGGCCCTGCTGACGCCTTGATTCCAGACCTCCGGCCTCCAGAACCACGAGAGAATAAGTCGGTGTTGTTTTAGCCAGTTCGGGGTAATAGGACAGCGGCGCTAGGAACCTAATACACTGTGTAATACAACTCAGGACGTACGTCAATGAGAGAGCGTGTGTCTGCAGTGTGTGATAACGCCCCTGTAGCAAGGGCAGGGTCCTGCGGGGGGAGGGAGGGTGCCCTTACAGTCCGTCTCTGCCCCAGAAGCATCCTCAGCTTTACTCCCTTGTCTTGGTTCCCATTCTCGCCAGGGTACAAAACACCTCCTCTTTCTTTGCAAATGTATTTATTTGTTCATCATGACCCATGTTTTGACTTGAAAACAACAGAATTTGTTCCGTGTGCGCTCAGCTGCGGGGCACCAGCGGTGGAGGGGGTGCGGGCCGGGGCGGCCTCAGACCTGCCCCGTTTCAGCCTCAACTCCTTGCTGTTCTACAAAGAAACCAGGACAAAGGCCCGCCATCTGCAAGCTGCTCCCGCTGCAACACCTGTTCGCTGCCTCTTGGGCTCATGTTTATGTATTTCTTTGAACCTCTCTCTCATGGGCCGTTATCTCCCCGCAAAGAAAACTTCATGCAAGGAGTCACACACGCAGTGCACCTATGAAGTCGAGTGCAGGCACGCCTCTCGCTTGGGTTCTCTGCAAACCTGGGACCCAGAAACATAGCCCTCTGCCTTGACGGAAACGGCAACTGCTGTGGGCAACAGTGATTCTACATCACGGCTCCGCTGTTCCCGAGTGAGTTTCTTCATCCTCTCCGTTGCTTTAACTGACATCTGACAAAACTCAAGAGATGGTTTTGGGAAAGGGAGAGGAAGTGCCGCTCCCACGGTGGAAAGAGAAGGAAAGTGGGAAGACACCAAGGAAGAAAGGTCAGAGAAATGGGTGGAAGGCTGGCAGGGAATGCTGGGAGGAAGGCAGGAAAGAAGAAAAGGAGAAAGACGGGAGGAAAGTGAGAAAACGCTCGGCAAGCGCAGGCGTGCTGGGAGTAATACAGGAGGGCGCTGATGTGCCCTGCACGCGAGAGCACCACAAAGATGCGACGTGGTCCCCACAGCACTCCAACAGGCATTTGTGTGGGGACGAGGGGGTGTGAGAGCTGGTAGAGGGCTCCCTTGGCACGGCAGCCAGGGGCCGAGTCTCAGCTGCGCAGATGCAAGCAGGCTCCTTGGTCTGCTGCAAGAACATTTCTATGCTCTGAGTGACGGTCATCAAACCAGTCCTGGTGTGGTCACTAGCCAGCCACTGCACCGTGCTGGGCCACCCGCATGCTGAGGGGAGAAGCCCGCTCTGACCATGTGGGTTCTTGCCGTGGGGGCAAGCTCCAGCAGCATGGCTAACATGCAGGAGACCTTGCCTCGTCTTGCCTTCTAACACAGTAAGGCACCTGGTGACGGGCGCGTACTAGTGGTCTGTGTTCCCAGAGCTCACTCCAGATGGTCTCCGGGTTCCCAGCAGCCACAGCAGCTGTGGGCTTTGCCCCTCGCTGGCTGTGCGACAGCAGGCTGCACAGCCTCTTACACCTCGGTGTCTTCGTCTGTAAAATGGAGACAGTAACAGTTTCTCGGTGGGTCCTGGTGAAGATTAAGGGAGTGAGTATACACAAAGTGCTCGGATTGGTGCCTGGCCAGAAGTAAGCCCTGACGCAGTGTTCAGTGGAAGGGGAGGACAGCGAGGTCGGCTGGTTCCCTGCGGCCTAACATACCACATGCCTTACACACTGGCTCTCTGCAGGGAACACTGGCGCTCCCGATACTCAGCACTGTGCCCGCCACATACAACGGGTCTAGTATGCTATTTTCCAACGGACAAAGGAAATAGAAAAACAGTGAAACGGGACTCATCCCTTACTTATCTCAAATGTCCTTCCAGCAGGAAAGGTAGGTTTATCAAGAAGAAAGCAACTTCTGAAGACTCTGAAGAGAGGATGCCTGGGAACCTCAGGAGCCTGAGAAGATTCAGACACAGAACCTGTATTTTACCCACTTGACCTAAAACACACAGGCATTCTTTTCCTTGGAATGTTTTTTACAAAAGTTCTACCCCAGGGTGCCTGAGTGGCTCAGTTGATTAAGCGTCTGCCTTCGGCTCAGGTCATGATCTCAGGGCCCCCGGATGGAGCCCCGCAACAGGCTCCCTGCTCAGTGGGGAGCCTGCTCCCTCCTCTCTCTCTCTGCCCCTCCCCTGCTCATTCTCGCTCTTTGTCTCTCTCTTTCTCTCAAATAAATAAATCTTAAAAAACAAAAAAAAGTTCTACTCCTGGTCATAACCAGGATGCAGCTCCTTTTCTTTTCTTTTTTAAATTTATTGAGGTGTAACTGACATGCACTATTTGTGTCTGGTGTACAACACGGCGACCAACATTTGTATATATTGTGAGATGATCACAACAGTGAGTCCGCTTAATACAATATTACTGACCAGCTTCCCTGTGCGGTATGCTATATGCCGTGGCTTATTTTTTTTTTTTTTAAAGAAAGTAATTTCTTTTTTTTTTTTTAATATTTTATTTATTTGACAGAGAGAAACACAGCCAGAGAGGGAACACAAGCAGGAGGAGTGAGAGAGGGAGAAGCAGGCTTCCCGCCAAGCAGGGAGCCCGATGTGGGACTTGATCCCGGGTCTCCGAGATCATGACCTGAGCCCGAAGGCAGTCGCCCAACCAACTGAGCCACCCAGGCGCCCCGGCTTATTTGTTTTATAACTAGAAGTTTGTAGCTCTTACCACCCTTTACCAATCCCCCCACCTCCCTCCCCTCTGGCAAAGACCAATCTGTTCTCTGTAACTGTGAGTTTGGGTTTCATTTGGTTGGTTGGTTTTCATTTTTTAGGTTCCAAATATAAGTGAATTCTTAGGGTATCTGTCTTTCTCTGTTTGCTTTATTTCACTTAGTATAATACCTTCAAGGTCCATTCATGTTGTAACAAATGACAAGATTCATCTTCTTTATGGCTGAGTAGTAGTCCTGTGTGTGTGTATATGAGAGAGCGAGAGATCTTCTTTATACAACGTATTCACTGCAGATTTGTATCTATTACATAAACTATGATCTTTTTGATTGAGTACTTGCTTAAAAAACTGAACACTTTTGGGGCGCCTGGGTGGTTAAGCGTCTGCCCTTGGCTCAGGTCATGATCCTGAAGTCCGGGAATCAAGCCCCATATTGAGCTCCCTGCTCGGTGGGAGGCCTGTTTCTCCCTCTCTCACTCCCCCTGCTTGTGTTCCCTCTCTGCTTGTGTTTCTCTGTCAAATAAATAAATAAAATCTTTAAAAAAAAATGAAACTTCTAATACATGTGACATTTATTTTTAATAAATTATATACATGCTATTTTACTACCATAGTATGCTTATTAAAAGCACAAAAATAGAAAATTTAAAAAGATGAGGTAAAAATATATTTATTTCCAATGTTTTCTTCTATAGCCCATAAACGGTCCTGAGTCCCTCGCCTTGAAAACCCTTGTTATGACCCCGATACCCACAAAATCCTAAGTGGTTCAATCCCTACCTCCCACATTCAGGTGTCACTTCTGTGCCCTGTGGAAAAGCTTCGTGGAACAGCTACGATCCTCAAAGTTGTTAGTGATTCTGGGTGCGCACGCACTAATCCCCCACCCAATAACGTGCCCAGACAAGGGGAAGCTATAGGATCCTCTGTCACATAGGCATTACTTGGTTTGGAAACTTGGAGACAAATGACATCCGAGGGCCTGAAATGCAAAGCTGCTCTTGACAGTGACTGTGGGGGTTCAGTGTGGCTGCACTCAGGCTTACGGGCCTACTGCGACCATCAGCTTATGCCCTCTGCTGCCGTTACCCTGGCAAAAACAGGCTTTTCACACCCTGCCCCTCATTGCATGATGCAATGCTTATGTTCTCGGTGAAGAATACTCAAGTTCTGACATCATAATAATCATGGGTATTACTCATGATAAGCTCACAAGCCTGGCAAGGCACATTCTGTGCCCTCTTTATCACTGAAGTCAGCAATGGGCTTAAAAATAGCATTTGCTTCCACACCCAGGGTACCACTGATTCATTAATGGACGGACAAGCACTGCTTTGGACTGTGTTTATCTGGGATTTGAGACTAGACTCCCGGAGCGAACGCACTCACCAGTCCTCGCCCCAGGAGAGGGGCTATGCTGTACTAACTTATGAACAGACACCTGCAGATCCCAAAAGAAGGAATGCTCAGGAATTACAAGACCAAGATTTAAGATGCTGTCATGCTGGTGACTCAAACGTGATCATCCTAAAATGTAATTAAGGAGAGCATCAGTAAACTTGGAAACATGCTGAACATACCATAACAAAGAGGGATGGTGCTACAATGATTAGTGGCAGTCGTCTTAGTTAAACCTATAAATAAGTCTGAGATTTTTCATTGTTAACGGAGAGAAAAGAGGTATTTGATTTCAGATGTCTGATTCAAGTTCTTTGGAGAGAAATATCCCTAGAGAGTGTTTTCATAATTTATAGTTATCTGTAAAAATACATCATTTTTGTTGCTCAGAAATTTCTTGCTCAAATTCTATGTTCAAGAAGCAATCTGATGCCTTACTGGGAATCCAGAAAGCCTCCCTGACTTAGGAAGAAATACCTAAGCATGCCTAGCTTCTCTCTGTAATGATCCAGATTAATCAATAGGTCTTCTATAGGATTAGTTACTACAAGTCAGTCCTTCGGAACCTCATAATCCTCAATGATATGAAGTCACACTTCTAGATCAGCCAGACTGGGGATTCAAGAGGCCACGGTGAGCATCCAGAAACGTCTCCTGAGAGCCTACTATGTTCGAGCACGACCCTGAGGGCTACGAGAAAACCATGAGGAGACGGGGAACATTGAGAACAGACAACTGACCACATAGGGCCGTCGTAACTGTTACCGATGACGTGCCACAGGGTTCAGAGGGAGAACAGAGCCCAGGACAGAGAACCCCAAGAGGAAGTAGGGCTGAGTTGAAGCAGAGAGACCAGAACATCAGAAGACACACATCATGGCTAGGGAATAAGACTAAACCTATTTTTATTTAAGATTTATAAGCCATCTACTTCCCCCAGGACCTGGAATGGTTTGCAGATACAATATAAAAATAAGGTAACTTCAGACCCAACAGGAACAGCCCTTTCTGAAGGGAACACAAGGAAAATAAGGATGCCCGAGCACAGCGGAGGGCTCCCGCAGGGAGTGGCGCACGCATTTGGAAAGAGGGGCTGCGTCAGACTGATTTCAGTCTTACCCTGCAGGCAGCAGGGAGCCGGGGAGCCGTGAGAGGAGTCTGCAAGGGAGGAGAGGGCCAGTCGGGCCGCTGAATCGAACATGGCCTGCACGGCCGGGCCAAGAGGCTCCCAGCCCATTTTGGAAGAGCATCTGTAAGGGGTGAGATCCTGAACAAAAGGCGATGTTGGTGGGAACGTAAACCAAGGTCACAGACAAGAGACCAAAGGAGCAATCTAAAGCCTGATGACTAATGGGGAAGGGAGAGGACAGGAGAGGCACCTGGCTACAGAGCTTGGGTGACAGGTGACAGAGCCAGGGGCCCTTGCTGGCTTGGAGTAGCAGAAGAAGGCATGCCCTGGGGTTCACGGCCAGGCCTGGGGGCTCCCTGAATCCCCAGGAAGCTCACTGGGGCACAGTTGTGGCAATGACCCCTCCAGCCTCCCAGATTCCCTGTGAGCGCATCTCCAAGGCCAGAGCTGATCTAAAATGAAATCTGCTCTTAGACCATCTCGATCAGTTACTGTCCCGAGAAGATGCTCTCCCGCCACAGCTGGGAGGACACAAGCAGGTACCTCGTAAAAACCTTACTCCCTAGGCTGGGGGTCCAGGAGTGACAGGGTCCTCCAGCCCTCGAGTGAAAACACTCAGCAACACTTCCAGAAGCACGCAGGGTCACCAACTCCATCTGGCCAACAAGGGAAGTTCTTGTCACACGTGAGATATGAAGGGAGAACATCCAGATTCCTGCGTTCCTTCTGATGGCAGGTGCAGTGAGAGGTCCCGGTCTTTCACTATCACCAAATACATACAATCCATCTATGTCCCCCACCCCCGCCAATGTGAGCCAGGCAGACCCAGTGCTCAAAGTCCTCTCTACGTCAGTTCTCAAAAGGTGGTGAAGGACGAAACTTCCCTGCCGCCCTGCACCACCCGGCTCTCAACTGCTCGCCTTGTGGTCTTGACCCTGCCAGGCAAACCCTTTTCATTCCTCTTTAGTTAAGCAGAAAATGAACCATCAGCTCTATTTCCACTCTCTCTGCATGAATCCTTTCCCCTTTTCTTTCTTGGCTCAAACTATATGGCTCATATAGGATTCCCACTGCGTTCTTCAGTCGACTCTTACCTTGCTAAGTATTCTTTCCTCTAAGAAATACTGAATCCAAATAAAAGGTGGGAGAGAGTGTGAGAATATGTTCTAAGGGGAAAAATACAAGAAAGGTAAAAGAATAAACCTGTTGATTTCTCTTTCCCCAGCTCTGAATCCCACAAAACGCTAGAAATTACTGTGGGGGGATGTGGGAACCTCTATGGAACTGAAGTCCGCAGCCCGGGAACCTGCTTCCCAGGCTTACTCATGCCATAAAATCCCACTAAGTTATCAGGACTCTTGAGAATAAGCTCTAATAGCAGTCAGTTCCAAAGCAGAAACTGCTCTGCAATTTGCTCTTTTCCCTCCACGCTTCACCCAGAGTACAGATGAAAACCATCGAGAGTCAGCCTCTCCTCAAGCCTGGAGGAAAGCGAGGTGCCCATGACCAGGGTCAGGGAGGGCAGCACTTAGGAATGTGTGAGGGGCAGCACCAGGTCTATAGACCTGGTCTCCATGTACAAGGACTTGGGGCCAGGAAGCTCCTCCATGCCCCCTTGGTCCTGGGCCCCACAAAGTGACTCAGAGCTGTGGGATCACGACTTAGCCATAAAACAGAAAACAAATGAGGAACAAGACAAGCCTCTTTTCAGATGCAGGCTAAAATTTGGGAAAGAGTTATCAGAACAAAGAAAAACAGTGTGCTTGCTGGCAGGCCAGTTTCCTTTTACTCATAGGAATCCTTTCCTGCAGACCCAAGTGAGAGCCCCACCTGCTCAGAGACTGACTGTTGGTGCAGAAGGAGAGGGAAACGGCACCGTGTGCTAACCAATGACAAAAGACACTGAAAGAATTCTGAGTAGGGGAGATGAAGCTGGCCCCCGCACACGAGTCAGGTCCGTGGAAAGAAGGGCCATGGCGAAGGACCACCCGCATCAAAGCTTGACAGTCTTTAGCTCAGATGCTTCCCCTGGGCACAAACCACACAGATTTGGGCCACAGACAAGACCGAAGACCTCGTTCCAAAAGGAATGAGAACATTACTGGGTCAGCTGACAGAACTGGGATACAAACTGTGAGAGAAAACTGTTGCATCGGTGTCACATTCTCTAATGTTGGTGACTGTGCCGTGCTGCGGAGAGAGCACCCCACTCTCAGGAAACACGCAGGACATGCGTGGGGTAAAGCGATACCACCTGCTGGAACTCTGTGTGACCTCAGCAAGGCTCTCTAACCTCTGCTGCCTAGCACAGGAGCCCTACCACAGGGAGCTTCAGAGCAACTGAGAATGTGGCTGGTGTGATGGAGGAACCGACTTCTACATTTTATTGCATTCTAATTTCAATAGCCACTGTGGCTTGTGGCTAGTGTCCTCGATGGTGCAGAAATACAGGCTATGACACCTCTAACTCACCCTCGAATCATTCCCTGCAAGTACATCTATGTGAAAATACAGATGTGTATGTATACCCACACGCGCACACACAGACACGCACGCACACACAGACGTGCATGCACGCACACACACACACAGACGCGCATGCACATAGGCACATGCGCACACACAACAACAAAGAGTGAGCATGCTTCACTGCGAGCACATAAACAGGGTAAAATGAGAACTAGTGCATCTGGGTAAAAGGTATGGGGCTATTCTTCGTAAGTCTTTGTTTTTGCAAATTTTAAGAAAGTTTACAATTATTTCCAAATAAAATATATGTTTTTAAATGTATGAGGGTGAACATCTCTTCGTTAATCACCAAAATATAATAGGATCCAGCCGGCGCTTACTTGCATGGGCTAGAAGTTCAAGGCGTCCTGAAATTCTGAGCAAACACAACAGATCCCACAGCAAACTCGGCGTGCCCCAAAGCCTTGCTCGCCCAAAGCTGCCGCGCGCTGCTCCCTTCTGGCGGCCGGCGCTCTCCGGCTGTGGGCCTCGTCACCGCTCTTCGCTCAACCCTCAGCCTGCACGGCTCACAAAGGACTGAAGGGCAAGTCCACGGTGGTTCTCACCTAACAGCTTCCTCCACACAGAAGCCACATACCTAAGAAGTCATCCTGTGAAGACGCACAGCTCGGTGGTTTAAGTACCTTCAGTCGTGTGACCACCATTGCTACTTAATTCCAAATGTCCTCACCCTGGGCCCCCACGGTCAGGCAGCTGCTCCCCACTTCCTCCCACTCAGCCCCTGGCAAGCTCTCCGTCTCCACGGACTGGCCTCTTCTAGACATTTCATATAAACAGCACCGCACAACAAGTGGCCTTTTGGGTCTGCTTCCTCTCACTTCACATCCTTTCTTCAAGGCTCACCTGTGCCCTGGCCTGCCCCCGCACTGCATTCCTCCTTCCTGCCAAATACCTTCCCCTGGGCAGACAGAGCACGTGCGCCCTGGGCCAGCGGCTGAAGGCCCATGGGCCGCTTCTGCCTTCCCGCCGCTGTGCGCACCGCTGGGAAGCCACGGACCAGAGTCTGCAGGGACAAATGTCCACAGCTCTTCAGGGCGTAACCTGGAGTGGATCTGCTGGGTCGGGTGGCCCCTCCAGGCTTGACCTCCAGAGGCGCCGCCCCCTGGTCCTGAAGCGGCCTCCTGCTGTCCCCAGGGACTGCGCTGCAGGGCAGCAGGCCACCCTCCGCTCAGCTGTGAGCGACCACAGTCCGCATTCAACGCAGGAGGCGGGGCTTGCCGCCCTGGGTGGGGGGGCCCACGAGGGTAGCTGAGCCTTGCTCCCCGCCAGCTGCGTGCGTGCTCAGCCTTGTCCCGGCCCGAACACGAGCCAGCACCGAGCCTGGCAGACGCCGACTGGCACAAGGCGCGCGGTGGCCGGTGGCCGATGAAGAGGCTCTCTGTGCGCAGCTGCGGCAGGAGGCGAGCTGGCTGTCCCCGCGCGTGGCCAAGCCGTTGGTGGAACTGGCTGAAACCTGGAGGGGGGAGGGTTGTTTCTGCGGGGCCCGCAGATTGTGCTCCTAGAACCGCTGGGCAGGGGGCCTGGAGCAGGGGGCGAGGGCCACCAGACATGGAAGAGGCCAGCCCTTCTGGGCCTGCCGCCTGCTAGCCCTTGGACATCGGAGAACGAGGGCAAAGACCGACCCCCCCCCCCCAGACGGGAGTGCGGGAAGGCAGCCAGGCCCACCCCCATGTGACTGGTGACTCCCCACTGGGCACATGGCCCCTCCAAGCTGGCGGTGAGCAGACGGCCCAGCTTCACGTTAGGGTGCCAGACTGACTTCCTAAACAGAATTCCGAATTCCAAAGCTACCTAATCAAGTTTCGAGGCTGGAAAGATGGGCTGGGGACGGAGGGGGTGATTTTTATGGAGAAGGAAAAGAGAGACATCCTAGAATGGCGGGCTCCCCACTCTGCTCCCGTGAGAACTGGGGGAGCCCCGGGAGCCAGGGGGAGCCCTGTGCGCTGCACTGTCCCGGCCCCTTGCCGCAGTCCACCACCTGTCACGTTTCCTGCCTCAGGACCAGCTTTGTGGCCAAACATTTTCAAGTAAATTGTATTCCAAAGGACAATGGCTGGCGATTTCATAAAGACACCCTGATCACGGTTTTGTGTTGCAGGGATGGAGAAAGGGAAGGCAGCTGGCCTCAGATGCCGGATTTGTCCTCCCTTGGCCACAGCCTGTCCCCAGGGTGCCCATCGATCTACACATAATAGCCCAACTTTCCACCATTTCTTCCTCAATTCCATGAATATTTAGTGGTTCACTATAGCTCTGAATGTCCCCAGGTAATTTCTCCTAACTCCTGCTCATTTGTTCTTTCTGCCATCATTCCATAAATATCATGATCTGTATACACTTCTTGGTGTCCAGTATGCTCAGCCTTTCAAAACCCCCAGATGACGGGGCCCAGCAGCGCCTGGGCTTATGAGAGCAGGGATGGCAATACAGACTTGATCTTTATGTGTACTATCTCAGCTAATCCTCGCAACTGCCCCGCAAGGTCACTGCTCTTACCCTCACTTTGCAGAAGAAGCGAGACTCAGAGAGAAACAAACAGGCTCGGCTACCCACGGCCACACACCAGTCAAGTGGCGGAACGGGGCTCCCACGCACGGCAGTGTCACTCTGAAGCCTGCCTTTCCATCATTAGCAGCATAAATGACATTCCCAACACCACACGCCCTCATTCAAGTGTGGTAGGATTATTGTTTGTGAAAAGAACAATGGATCAAGAGTTAGAAAACTTGGTATCAAGTCTGGCTCTGTGTTGCTGACTTTTTGCGAGTCAATGAGTATTTCTGAACACAGGCTTCCTTGCCTGTGAAGGACTCAATGCTTCCCGAAGTGCATGCAGTGTCCTGTGAGCTATTAATACTTATTATGGAAAAAGAAGAATTGAGATTCAAACCGTTGAAGAAATGCTGGGTCCAATCCAACTGAGCTGCTTTACTGCAGGACTCCTCAGAGCCTTTAATCCACTAGTGAACACTGTGCATCTCCAAGAGGGCGCCACACAACATACTCTGTGACCCAAATGTCTTTACCAAAGGAAAACATTTTTTTTTTCCTCCACACAAAGTCTTTTTGGTCAAGAAAGGAGACTGGAAAATACTGAATTGGATAATCCCCAAGGACCCTCCCAGCTCTAACAGTGACTAATTACCTGATTCATCTCATCCTTCCAACTAGATGGCACACTTTCTGAGGGCAAGGTGTGCTTTGCCCTTCTCTGTGAAGTCAGCACGAGGGTGGCCAGATGGAGGCGGGTCCAAATGTTCAGAGGAGCCAAAGAAGCCTGGGACAGCCCCTGTGGACAGTCACTCCTATAAAGAACTAGCATACCAAGAGGTACCTCCCATCCCTTTCTTACTTTTAAGATAAGTACGCAACATCCAAATGAAACTGGGCTGGCTTTGCTCCCCCAAAGCAAATTTTCTGGGCATTAAAGAGATTTCAACCTGTCTTGATGGACTTAAGAGAAGGAATCAATATTGTCCATGACTCTTCAAAGCCACATCTAAGTCGTTAAGGCAATCTGTGTGTGTGTGGGGGGGTGCGGTCCAGGCCTCATGGCTTGGCAGGCACTTTGTCCCTTGTGTGCAGGAAGAAAGGGTCCTAACAGAGACCCTGCTGGGTCTTGAGAGATGGTTATATATGCCAGGTTGGAGGGACGGAGGAGGAGGAGGATGGGTACAGAGGTGAAGGGACAGCAAAGAACATGTCTTGAGATACCAAGTACAGTTCTCAGAATGGAGAATAATTTCTATGTCTTCAAAGGTTTTCCATAAAACTCCCTTCTTTTTAAAGTAGACCCAGGATTTTCCTTGGGACATTTTTATGTATGACTTAAAACTGCCAGATCACTTTTGGAAAATATGCTACTTATCTCGGCGGTGGCACTGTGGGAAGAAGCTAATGTCTCAGGCTCTACCTTCACGTGGTCCTCAGCCCCAACTTCCGGATGCCAACAGCACAGAATGGACAATACCCTGGTGCAATAGCAGCAAGAAACCAGAGAAAAACAAAAAATACTGCACAGTTACCTCCCTAAGGCCTCCATCTAGGAAAAAAGCCCAAGGGTTAGATATAGAAATAGCCACGGTCCCCACAGATTCATCCAGAGCTCATTTCCAGACTCAGCTCTCCCCTGCTGCTCCAGGTTCCAGATTTGGGCTCCAGGAACAGAACGGCTCATCAGAACGGCGCGGTGCCAAGAAGAGCTCTGGTCAAGACATAATGGTAGGGTTTAGGACTCACGATCCCGGGGATTCAACATCTGAGCAATTAGTTCTAAAGGTCACCTCACAGGTTACAGACTTCTGTGAGAAACCTGGAGAGAGGAAGTGACAAAGCGCATGCCAGGCACAGTATCCAGAATATATTCCCAGCTCTTAGAACTCAACAATAAAAAGACAACCCATTTTTTAAAAATGGGCAAAGAATTTGAATAGATCTTTCTCCAAAGACACATACCAACAAGCATATGAAAAATGCTCATCGTTAAGGGCCGTGAGAAAAATGCAAACCAAAACTGCAATGAGATACCAAGAGAACTGAAAACATGTGTTCACACAGAAACTTGAGCACAAATGTTCAAAGCGTTATTCATATTAACCAGAACGTGGAAACAACCGAAATGTCCATCAGGCGACGAGTGGAGAGACAAAATGTGGTACATCCATACAGCGGAGTATTACTTGGCCATAAAGAGGAATGAAGTCCTGGTAACATGAAAGAAGCGGGAAAACGTCATGCCAAGTAAAAGAAGCCAGACGTAAAAGACCACCTCTTATATGATTCCATTTATATGAAATGTCCAGGACCAGGCAAATCCACAGAGACAGGAGGTAGTGAGTGGCTGCCAGAAACAAGGTGAGGGGAGGGAAGGATGGGGAGGGGACTGCTAATGGGTGTGGACTTTCTTTCTGGGGTGAGGAGAATGTTCTGGAATTAGGTAGAAGTGATCAATGCACAATGTTGGAAATATACTAAAACCCAACGAGTTCGGGGTACAAATCGAGGCATTTCAAAAGGGGTAACCTTATGGTATATGAATAATATCTCAACAAAAGTGTCTGAACAGGGCACAAACACGAATATTTGACACGTAGTAGGACCCAATGACCCTGAAAGGGGTATTATCATCCCTTTTTTACCAGCAAGGAAACCCGAGGATTGGCAAGGAATGGCTGGTCGCCAAGAGTCCCACAGCCAGCCGTGGGACAGAGGGGGTTTAAGCTCAGGTCACCGACTCCAAAGGCCACGTTCTGCCCACCTCTCCGCGCTGCTTCTCGCCAAAGTGATAAGCTAACTAGCAACTGCAGAACGGTTCCAATGGAAAAAAATAGCACTCCCTGGACAAAGAAGCACTGACCGACATAAAGTGCTAGTGTGGGAAGTCGTGTTAAAGGGCATCTCGCCAAATCCCTTCAATTTACAGATGAATAAGCAGAGCTTCAAGGCAGTCCACTGACCTGTCCAACCAAGGCGGCAAGGCTGGTGGGAACGTTCACCCCTCTCGTTTCACAGAAGACAAGCTGGTGTATTGTTCACCGTGATTAGTTAGGAATCAAAAGGTAGATGGAGTCCACCCAGCTGGGGCACGCAGGTCAACGGGTATTCAGCGACCTTCAAACACGCCAGCCTCACATCCAGATCCCAGCAAGAAGATCACTCAGGCTGGTTATAGCTCACATTATTCTGCAGTTACCCTGAAATTTCTCTCCCAACCCCGGGAGTGCTCTGAAAAGTCCCACCAGGGTGCGACTGTTCCAAGGATCCCTCAGAGCTTTTGAACTACTTAGCAGGAACGGGGAGTTCTGGATTTAGCATTCAAGTGTGAGGATAAAGGCTCGGGAGACTTGAGCAACGTCCCCCTGTCAATCCGAAGTGACTCTATGGGGAACCACTTGCCAAGGGAAGGAGAGGAGAGCTGGAGCCAAATGAACTCCCACTGTATTATGGGGCCCCGAGTACTCCCAAACTGGGGCTTTTTAATGCCTCCTAAATGTCTCCATGGGGATGTCCAGTCTCGTCCTTAAAATGTCCCAAATCAAGGTCATTACCCTATTCTCCCCCCACAACCCGACCCCTCCCTTGTTTCCCTTTCTCCCACAACTGTACTGTCCTCACATTCCCCCAGCAGCCCAGGTAAACTGCCCGGCTCTCCCGTCCCATCCTTGCCCTCCTCCCACTGTAACTCCTCGTCAGCTCCAGGGCTGGAGTCTGCCTCTTGTGCATAGGCCTGGCAGGCGGCATCCTAGACGCCGCAGGTTTACCTCCCTGAGGTCAGTCCTGCCCGCTAACCAGTCAAGTCCTTCACAGCAAGTAGCGGCCAAGACTATTTAAACACAGAAAAAGAAGAGATGAATGACCTCATGTGAACAGGTCATGGAGAGGTTATTAAATAAAAGATAGAGCCAGGAAGAGCAGAGCAGATGGGGCCGTGAGCCGCTCCCTGCATGGATTCTGCTAGAACCGAGAGGCACACCAGCCCACCGGGGCCACTGACTGCATGTGCAAATTATTAATGATTTCAGGATAATGCCTCTGAACTCTCCATCTGCTGACAGCAACTACAGTCAAATAAGTACATTCAAACGGAAAAACCTGTGACCTGTGACTTGCTCCGGTCGCACCAAGTTTGACACCCATGGTCCCCCAGATGTGCCTTGGGCACCACTGCCTGGAAAAGCCCCGGGCTCCCTGGCTGCCCACCCAAATCGAGGCCATCCTTCAAAACCCAGACCCAATAGGGCATCCCTGGTCACTTGGGACCCTCAGGGTTTTTTCTTGATGGTGCTCATCACAAATTACCTTGCATCACTTGCTATCTTTTGTTGCTTTGTTTAATCCTGGCTGCAGGGAGTTTGCAAGTTCTTGGAGAAGAGAGAGCTGGTGCTCAGGTGGGCTCGTCCCTTGGGGCACCGTACGGGCACCAGTGCTGCTGGCCTCGTCGCTCACTGGTGTACCACGGGTCGCCGGCACGTGGCACCAGCTCCCAAATGTGCCCACAAGCAGGCTTCCCCCAGCTTCTGCTCAAATGAAAGCCCTGTCCTCCAAGACGCAGAACTGCCAGCTGAACACGCAACTGCTCCCCATTCAGTCAAGCACAGCGCCCCTTCCTTTTACCACACCCTTTCCCTGCTCTGAGCCCAGTCCCCGAGTTAAGGGGGGCGCGGGGAGAGGCAGGCACTGTTCTGCCATGCTATCTCTGCATTCACCCATCATTTGTCTCAGGGGTTAGAAAAACCTAAGACTGATGATCCCTTTACTTCTCTGTGAAACCAAAACGATAACTACGTGGAGTTGGAAAAAGAAGGGATTTTTATACTGGGCACTGAGCCAAAGCCAGTGGTGACACAGTGACGAATCATCTGTACAGGGCAGGCCAAAAACATTCATGGGGTGCGCTCTTTTTCACCCAATAATGCTCAGGTTGGGATTCTGTTTTCCATTCCGAGCTGTCTCCCGGTGCCCTCTCTCCATAACAGTGTCCTCTGGGCACACATCCCGTGGCGGGGATGTGCAGAGGGGTGAGGCGAGGGGGCCTCTGCGTCCAACCAATCTAATTCCAAAGACTCCAAGGGAGACCCTCCTGCCTCCGGGGAAGGTAGTCTCATGTGGAAATCCCTGCCGTCCTGACACGGGGACTAGCGGTCCCTCGGGGCACATCAGGGCCCGCACACACAGCCTGAAAATAAACTCAGTCTACCTGGACCACAGACCCAGCTTCCCCATGTCTTCCTAGCATTCGTTCATCTGCCCCACCTCTCCAGGGAGCACCAAATACTATTATTTGGGCTCTGAGGAGTAACATCAAACAAAGCCCTTTACGAAGCCTCTTTTCAGTAAAGGGTCTAGAAGGTTCTGCTATGTTCTCACTTTCACTCACCCCAGAGCCCTGTCAGCTGAGCACAAGACCACACATGAGGGTGATCAGTTAGCCCACCCTTCCCAGGAGCCTCGCTGAAAATCCAGGTACCACGGTTTTCTTCTCGGGGTCCTATCGCAATACTCTGCTTCTGTCCTAGATCCTCACTGTCCAATGCAGCGGCCCCCAGCCACAGTGGCAATTTAACTTAAAATTAAATACAATTTAAAACTTAGTTCCTCAGCCACTCCAGCCACGTTTCAAGTGTTAAAAAGCTACCATTTTTGTGAGTGTGGATCTAGAACATTATAATCTGGTGGATCTGGAATGTTATAATCTGGTGGATCTGGAACATTGTAATCTGGTGGATCTGGAATGTAATAATCTGGTGGATCTGGAACAGTGGAATCTGGTGGATCTGGAACGTTGTAATCTGGTGGATCTAGAATGTAATAATCTGGTGGATCCAGAGCATTATAATCTGGTGGATCTGGAATGTTATAATCTGGTGGATCTGGAACGTTGTAATCTGGTGGATCTAGAATGTAATAATCTGGTGGATCCAGAGCATTATAATCTGGTGGATCTGGAATGTTATAATCTGGTGTATCTGGAATGTTGTAATCTGGTGGATCTAGAACATATAATCTGGGCAGAACATTCTATTAGACAAAACTGTTCCAGACGGTGACAAGTACACTTGTAGGCAGTCAATTTTTTCTAAAAAACCATCACCTTGTAGTCTTGAGGAAAATATATTTCCAACCCCAAGGGGCAAACTGCTTCACCGAAAACACCCAGTGAGGTCAAAGGTCACCTCAGAGCCAGGCCCTTCGTGTAACCAGCACTCACACTCTTCAGACATCTGTCTGCTTGTCTGAACTGCTTTTTTTTTTTTTTTTAAGATTCTATTTATTTATTTGACAGAGAGAAACACAGCTAGAGAGGGAACACAAGCAGGGGGAGTGAGAGAGGGAGAGCCAGGCTTCCCGCTGAGTAGGGAGCCCGATGTGGGGCTCGATCCCAGGACTCCTGGATCATGACCTGAGCCGAAGGCAATCTTAACGACTGAGCCACCCAGGAGCCCCTGCCTATCTATACTGCTTGTCTTCTTTCTGCTTCCTGACTCTCAGCCTTCCGTCTAACTCCACACTCTGATGCAAACAGTAACTGAAGCATATGAGTGACTCTCGTTTCTCTCCGGCGTTGGGAGGTCACTACCTCTCCAGGTGTCGGCCCTGTCTGCATCTGTCAGGGCAGCTGTGACTCTGAACCAGAGACTGGCTGGCTTAACCAACACTGGTTTAGCTGTCTCTCCCAGCTCTGGGGGCTAGAATTCAAGATCAAGGCAGGGGAGGGGTGGTTCCTTCTGAGGCTGTGGCAAACAATCTCTCCTAGCTTCTGGCTATTTCTGGCGATCTTCGGTGTTCCCTGGATCATAGGAGTATCGCCCCAAATTCCGCCTTCATGCTCTCGTGCACTTCTCCCTGTGTGTGTGTGTGTGTCTGTGTCCAAATTTCCTCTTCTTTATAAGGACACCAGTCATATAGGATTAGTTCATTCCTGTATGAAGTCATCTTTAATTACATCTCCAATGACCCTATATCCAAATAAGCTCACATTCTACGGTCCTGAGGGCTAGGACTTCAACTATAAATTTGGGCGGGGGGGGGAGAGGTGAGGGGGACACAATTCAACCCATAACAGGCCCTCAGAGCCTCCAGCTTCGCGGGAGCAGGTGGGGCGCCCAGGCAGAAGCCGGCACCACACAAGGCTACTTCCATTATACACAGTCAGTTCAAGACCACTATACTGGATTTAACGAGGTCCAAAAACAGAGACAAAAACACAGACTTTGGTAGAAGCACAAAAGGAAACTATGACAACTGTCATGGTCACGAGATACAGTGCCACCTCTGCCATGTTCCTCTAGCCATGCGACCTCAACACACAGGTGTGTTCTCTAGGGGGCGTGGCCAACACAAACGGGAAGATCTGTCCTGAGTCAGACTCCTTACAGGGTGCTCGGTCGTCACAAGCATCACACAAACCACTGCCTGAGCTTGTCAGACATGAGCTGACAGATGAACGAGAACAGAAAGTCGTTCATCAGCACAGCGTGCCCAGAAATGTGCTTGACTTCACTACCCAAACATTTCAGGGTGGGACAGGAGAGCTATTGATAAATTCAGGTGGCAAGGAACAGAGAAAACCCAAAATTCCAGGTCTAGAAAGCCTGGTTTGAATCCTAGCTCTGAGACCTCCTAGATGAAAAATCTTGGACAAGGCAGTTAACTAACATCCTTAAGCCTCAGTTTGCCCATCTGTAAAATGGGGAGCATGAGCTCCACCTCACATGATATAAAGAAAGACCTAGGGATGGCCTCCATTCTAATAACCACCTTTTACCGCGTTGATGGTGTATCCACGGCACCTCCCAAAAAGTCTGTGAGGTAAATCACCATCTGATTTTCTGAACAAAGGAACCTGGGCTTGGAGCCTGGAGCTGGGTCCCTGTGATGGCAAAGGCACACTCCTAACCATCTTATGATATGCCTGGTCCACAGCAGGAGCTCCACACAGCGCTGTTCTCCCTGCTTTGCCATGCCTACCCCTCGCTCTGGCGTCGTGCGCAACAATACAGGCTGTGCTAGGCTGGGCACTACCACTGACCACTCACGCCTGCACAAGAACAGAAGGTCTTCAAAAGTCACTTGGAATAAATATCACCTCTGTTAGGACACAATTATTACCTCGTGTGACACTTCCCCAAACCCTCTTCCATAACTTTTTTACTACACAACATTCCTGGCAGTGGGTGGTGTCACTTACGACCACCCCCTCCTCCCTACTGCCCTGCATCAGCCCACCGGCCCTTTCCCACCCTCTGTTTATAGGCTTGAGGGTTACGACTGGCTTTTGACTTCCCCATTCTTTTTAACTGCCAGCCTGCATACAGAGGACGCTGGCCCTGTCTAAATGGTGGTTTCTTGGTTATGGGCTCATGGTTTTAACAGTTAGGCTTTCTCCCTGGGAGTGGTTAAATAAAGATAGATATTAGCACAGTTTTCCAACCAATTATCCTATTTACGAAAATAGAACTCTCCTCTGTGAGCGTTTCAAACAGAGTCCTTAATTTCTACCAAAGATGTCAACCTTACCAGGTCGATTCCAAAAGCCTTCCTCAGTGAGCAAGAACACAGCACAGCCGGCACTGGGCTATATCCCTGAGCTGTCTCTCTATCTGCTCATCTGTACACTCACACGTACACACGTGTAGATACAGTATTACACGAGTATGGAGAAGCATACATATATATTAATTAAAAGGAGTAACACTTATGAAGGCTGTCCAATGGATACGGAGAACAGTACTTCTGCTGGGAGTTTTGGGTTCTAGCATGGCATCAAAACACACCCACTGAAGGCGAGACTTCCTTTCGTCAAGTTGCATTTTGATGTTCCGCCTTGAGCTTCCGATCAGGACAACTGTGAGAAAGAGCAGTGAGAACCCAGCTGCTCGTCGGCTGTGGGAATGTTACACCCTGTTCGTGATGCCACTGGGTTCTTCTAGGTAAAAAAGTCCATATGCAAAATTTGGTTTAAAAATGGGGCACCTAGAGGGCACCTGGGTAGCTGGGTGGATAGAGCATGCAACTCCTGATTTCATCTCAGGTCCTGATCTCAGGGTTATGGCACTGAACGCCACACCGGGCTCCGCACTGGACGTGGAGCCTGCTGAAGATTCTCTCACTCAGAAAGAAAAAAATGTGACTGTGACTCTTGGTCTCACGGTGATGAGTTCAAGCCCCAAGTCGCTGGGAAAGTCAACAAACAGATACTCTTTGTTTCCCTTCTCTGGCAGCCCTTCTCTGGCAGCAAGAATTACTGAACTAACCACATGTCCCCCTTCTCTTTGACCCTATGAAGCTGGAGACAATCCGAGGCTCACCTAGAGCAAGGCAGCAGGTTTCACTGTTTGCATAGCTGTGGTACTTTTTCCTCCTGGTTTTGAACCAGGTTCACATCTGTATTTTTCCTGTTCTCATTCTTAATTTTTTTTTTGTAGTATACTGGTTATTATAGTGTGTTTATACTATAAAACAAAGCCTAATTTATAGAATAAGGTGAGGTATAAATACTTAGTTGAATACAACTCAATGAAAATAATGACCACAGTAAATAGAGCCAAATTTAGAGAATGCCCATAGTTTAAAAATATGATGCAATCAGAAAAAAGGGAAATAATTCATATGTTGAGGCAGACACCATATGTTGCCTTCCTAACAGCCATTCATTCCCGCTTTCTCCTCTGGCGGAACCCTGATTTGGTTTAAATGTCACCTTCAACACCACCACCACCTTCAATCACCCTCCCTCTAGTGGCTCAGGAACCCCTCTCGATTAGCCTAGGCTAAGCACTTCCTGTGCCTCAGGGCACTGCTGTGAACTGGGCTGTTACCAGTTCTACCCAAGAGAAGGGAGAAGAGACAGCTGGGGGCCTTCAGGAAAGGTTTCCTTGTTTGGATGGATGGATGGATGGATGGATGGCTGGATGGATGCACAGACGGACGGATGGACGACAGACAAACATGGATTTCTGCAGGTCCACCCACATACCGATCTTTACCATCATCAAGTGCTAGGCACTAAGCCGCACACCGTGGGAGATGTAAGGACAGATGAGAAATGACAGAGGTCTGGATGAGGTAGATCATAAGAACGACACCCTTCCTCAAAACACCCCTCCAAATGCAGCTCTCCAGGTGCTCCCCTGAACCATGGGAAGGCTAGAAGCTTAATCTTGGACTAATGCTTTGAGGAACTCTCCATCAGTACCAAATATTCCACCACTAGCTCTTGCTCCTCCTAAAAAGAACGGAGGAGGGAGGGACGGAGAGAGGTACGGATCTCAGGGATGCTTGCTCCTCCGTTTCAAAGTACAACTGCGTTTTCTCTGGAATAGTGCTTCGACACTGAAATGCAACTGTGCTTGGGTCACCTGCAATCTGCTTTCACTCTCAGAGACACCAGACCCACGGGGACACTGCCACACGCTTGGGAACTATTTTAAATGTTCTCCGACTGACCCACTCGGCCGCTCCTCCCACACACAGACTCATCTGCCGGTGGAACCAGGACTGAAGCCCCAGTGCTCTTATGTCCCTCCTTCCTCAATGCCTCCCTGCTGCCACGGCCCCCAGATGTCAGCAGCTTCCCACCTCCCTGTCCTTCTCCTCTTGCAGTCTCGGGGACACCCACTGAGGTGTCCCGGAGACACCTGAACTGTAATGCATCACACAGCTCTTCTCCACTCCCCGAATTATCTTGCACACGGCCAAATAAAAGAATGTTCTCTCATATTCCAGTAACCCCCAACGGCCGGACTCTGCGTGGCCTCCCCTGGCACGTAAAGTCTGTCTTCTGTCTTCTGCCTTCTCGTCTCTCTCAAGGCGTCTGCATGTGATTTCTTGCTTCTGCACTCACCTCTCTCCCTTCTGTACCAAATCACAGCTGTCTCACTTGCGACCTGCCGGAAACCCAAAATCTTCCCGAGAGCGCTCACAGTGAATTTCTTGAGGCTAGGACCACTTCATCCAATATCCCCTCAGGCCTCCTCCTTTAGGCTTCTTTTGCTTTTAAGGACATGATACTCCAAAGCCACCTCCAATAAAGCAAATCCCCATTGTCACGGACCCGGGTTTCCTCGCTGCAGAAACAAACAGCCCCAGCCGGCAGAGAAGCGGCCGCACCTGCCGTGAGGGAGGGGGTTCTTCGGCGTCCTCTCTAGCCCGGCCGGGGCCTCCACTTGGGGTACATCACACTTCATCACCAAGGGGGCCTGGGTGAGCACACGTGTGTCCTCACTGCGCGTCCCACCAGCGCACGTCCCACAAGAGGGTGTCTCTGCCGACGCCCAGGAGAGCCCAGGTGGGCCTCTGTCCCAAGGCTCTTCCGTCAGTCCTTAAAGCGCCCCAGACGCATGGTTACACCTTCTCTTCTGCTTTCCGCAGAACCACCTCGCACAGGGCTTCACACACCGTGGGCCTCGAATGTCGCCGCAGGTGTGACTTCCGAGAGGGAAGGGCCTGGGCACCGTGGCCGCCTTCGTGCAACAGAGGGTAGCGGCTGTCACAGGCGTGCCCTGAGGGGAGCCTCTGCTTTAAGCCAGGTGGTAGGGAACAGTTCCAAAGGACCTCAACAGAGGGGGTGGCTTGTCGGCTGGACTGGAAATGAGAGAGGACGAGCGACCTCGGGAGACCCCCCCCATCTCACACTGCCCTCTGAGCCCAGCCTCGGCCCTGAGACGGGAGTACAAGAGGAGAAGGGCAAAGATCAGTGGAGAAAGACACCAAGTGTCATGAGTGATAAGGCAGATTCGGACCTGGGACCATGTGGAGAGAGGACCATCCCTCAGCCCCGCAGGCACTTGTTCCAGTGAGATACGAAACGCCATGTGCATATGGCAGCAAGCCTACTTAAAAAAATTTTTTTTTTTAGGTTGAGGACATAGGGAAAGTACAAAAGTAAAACTTAGGTATGTCTGTGACTCTTTTTTTTTTTTTAAGATTTTATTTTTAAGTCACCTCTACACCCAATGTGGGGCTCGAACTCACAACCCCGAGCTCAAGAGTTACACTATACGCTCTACCGATTGAGGCAGTCAGGCGCCCCTGTCTGTGACTCTTCACACTGCTGAAAACGACCACTTTGAGGCCCAAAGGATGGGGTGTGTGTGCACATGTGCACATGCGTGCACACTAACACACACACACACCCCACCCTGGGCCCCAGCTACACACCGCCCCCCCCCCCCCCCGTTAAAAAGGTAGCCTGTTCCTTTAATGAGCGTGCACTGAAGAAGGCATTTAAAGCAGGTTGCCCCGTTAAGGGAGATGGGATTCTTGGAAGTGAAGGCTGGCACTCTTCCTAGACCGAAGGCTGCGCTGAGCAGCAAGGGGCAAGGGGGCACCAGCACTGAGCCCGCTGGGCTGCAACCCGCCTTCAAAGACGAGAGCCAGGCGCCCGAACAGGGAGGGCGGATGTGCCCAGGCCCTGGGCGGTGACCGGCTCCAGGCAAAGCTCGAGGCCTGTCGTCTGACCCTACTTCTCTCTCGGAAGGGCCTCAACTGAAGGGCTGGGACGAAGAGATAGGGCCCATCAGGCCCTTGTCTATTAATTCCAGAACCGTTTCAACGATAGTCCTTCTAAGTCTCCCACAACAGCAGCAGCACATGTGCTAGGGGCTCCGTAAATGCTGTCACCTGCCCCTGGGTCAGAGAAACACCTGACCGAAGCTTCATTTTGTGTTGCCAGAAAAGAGAACCGGGTGTATCAAGACCTCTTCATGGACGGCGTGAGCAACGGGGCTGCACCCACAACCTTCAGACACAGTCTATTCTATCAGGACGACTGCCTTCACTCTCAGAAGGAAATTTAAAGGTCATCTAGTCCAATCATCCATTTTGTACTGGACATTACCCTCTAGCAGGCCCAGCAAATGATGTTCATCTTGAATTCCTCCCAAGGAATCAGTCTCCTCCAGAACTGTCCGTCTGTGGGGAAGTTTCGGCATTATAAAATGCTTCCTGCCAGTCTGATTACATCTACTCCCCGTGGCTTTCCAGTCATTGGTTCAAGCTGGATCCACAGCTCCCTTTCTTCTCCCTAATCCGCCTGCCCTTCACTTACTGCTCCTGTCTCATACAGTTCAATTCTCGGTTCCTTTCAGACAAATGTTTCCTCACAAGCAAACGCATGTGCTTGTGGCCCATGTCCTCCCTCCCCATCTCTCAGGCCCAGACACTTGAGGGAAATCAATCTGTCTCAGTCAATGAATGAAGAAATGAATCAGTGAATCAATCAATCTTCCTCTCCCTCTTATCCCCAACCCAAACATGCCTAAAATATACAGGTTAACAATTACGTGCAAAGCCACATATTTCGAACAAAACTGCGGTGATATAAAAACCCAGTATTGTCAGCCACTAAATAAATCTTTGGACAGTGTCCCAAAGTCTCCTGCAAATACACACACACACACATACACACGTGCACGCACACACACATACACACACACTCTTTCTCTCTCATCTATTTTTATAATTAAAATATCTTTCCTCATACACTGACATTAAGGAAAAATAATAATTTCTTATTCAAGATTATTTTTCTGCCATTTAATTACTTCCTATAAAAACAGGTATTTTGGTTATGTTCTCTTTTTTTAAAAAAATTTCATATAGACATTAGGTTCACAGCAAAAAAGAACAGAAGGTACAGAGATTTCCCATATACCCGTTGCCCCCCTCACACACATCAACAACGTTGTTAAATATATTTTTTTTAAATTTATTTATGTGAGAGAAAGAGCGCACAGAGAAGGACAGAGAGAAATAATCTCCAGCAGATTCCCCGCTGAGTGAGGAGCCCAAGGGAGAGCTTGCTGCCAAGACCCTGAGATCATGACCTGAGACTAAACCAGGAGTTCGGACGCTTAACGGCCTGAGCTACCCAGGTACCCCTATGCTGTTAAATATTCTTTACGGCTAGTTGAGACCTTAATCTTATTTGATACCACTTTTTTCTAGTGTTAAACCTAATCTGTGTCTATGCAGCTACCTTACAAAGGAAATTCTGGAACAGGGCCCTTGGTAAACTTGGGACTTCTCAAAAATGTGAGCTGATTGATCTCACTCAAAACGCCCTGTTCCCAGGCCCAGAATACCTTTACCTAAGCTCCCATCTTTATTTTTTTATATGCTGCCAAGTAGTTGTTATTGAACAACAGAATTTTTTACAGCTTAAAATCAGCCTCCTGAAAAGATAGTAAGTCTCCTACACATACTAAAAGCAACTTTCAGTCATTCATGCTAATGCAAGAAAAATTAATGCTAATCATCACAAATCATATATCACATAAAACTGTCTTTACTGGGCTGTTGGATTAACACATGACTTTCCCAGAGGGTGAAAAAACACCCTCTAGTTATGTTTTGCCCAGGGTAACATAAAAATTAATTTATATGTGCTAAATCACATTTTAACTTTAAAAAGTAGAGGTAGCCCAGAAATATAACAGAAACACTCATTCACTAAATAAGACCTTACTGAATATCAAATATTTGCCAGGCATTATGGCAGGCACTGGGGATTCAGAATTGGAAGCCCGATCCCTGGGTGAGGGGGGAGGGTAGAGGGGGGTGGCAAAAGGAAGCTAAACACATAAAGAAACCAGCAAATCAGAGCCACAATGTGACATCACTTCACTCCCACAAGGAGGGCTACAATAAAAAAGACACACCTGAGTGACATGGAGGAACCTTGAAGACATTATGCTAAGTGAGAGCTGCCAGTTGCAAAAAAAACCCCCACGTGTTGCATGATGCCATTTATATGAAATTCGAGAAAAGAAAGTAGATTAGTGGCTTCCAGGGAATGAAGGGAGGTTGGGACAAGGGAACGACCACAAATGGGTGCAGGATTTCTCTCTGGGGTGTGAAAATGTTATGAAATTGGATAGTGGTGAGGACTGCACAATTCTGTGAGTGTCCTAAAAAACTACTGACTTTACACTTTATTTGGTTTATTTTTTAAAGATTTTATTTATTTGCCAGAGAGAGACACAGCGAGAGAGGGAATATAAACAGGGGGAGTGAGAGAGGGAGAAGCAGGCTTCCCACTGAGCAGGGGCCCGATGTGGGGCTCGATCCCAGGACTCTGGAATCACGACCTGAGCCAAAGGCAGACTCATCACTTTAAATGAGTGATTTATGTGAAATGTATCTCAATAAAAGATACACATGGAAATCAATAGTCATAGATGGAGACGATGAGTCAGAAGACAATGACTTTGTTTATATGAATAAATTTGAGATCGCTCCATAAGCTCTACACAGATAACTTTAAAGGTTAGGAAAGTGCAAACAAAAAAGAATACATGGAAAGAAAACATGATCTTAGATGAGAAGACTTGACCTTGTAATTTGTAAATTTAATGTGATTCCAACAGAAATGCCAACAGGTTTTTCTGAAATCAAGACATCTAGCTTCTCAGTCATATGGAAAAACAAACAAGGAGGATAGCCAGGAAAACTCTGAAAAGGAAGAGCAATGGAGAAGAAGTTCCATATCTTTCATATTTTTAGGTAAAAGACAGCATACACCTCAGTAATGGATGATAGATGGATCAATGGAAAAGTATAATCTAGAAACAGACCCCATGCTATCGGAATTTAATACATGATAAAGCAGACATTATGATACTGTAGGGAAAATATAAGCTTTTCAATAAATGGTGTTGGGACAACTGAGTACTGAAAAAACATAAAGTTGGCTCCAAACCTCAGAACATACCCAAGTATAAACACCACATGAACCAACATGTAAATGGAAAAGATAAAATGACAAAAGTGCCAGAAGGAACTTAAAAACCTGAAATAGGAAGTGTCTTTCTGATTCTGACTCAAAATACAAAAGCTGTAAACAAAAAGATAAATTTGATTACATAAAATTAAACAGACTTTCAAAGGGCAAAGCCACCACCATAAGGAATCAAACACACACAGCCAACTGAGAAAAAATATGTGTAACTCATCGCACAGGCAATATATAAAGAGCTCTTAGAAATAAAGAAGACCAACAACAAGGTACGAAAATGTATAAAGTTCAAAACCCAGTTCACACAAAAATACATATAAAATGACATTTAAACAAATGAAAAGATGCTCCACTTCACTGATAAAAGAAATATAAATAAACTACATCAAAATGTCATTTTTCACCTATCAGCAAAAAAACAAACGTTTGACAACAGATTCTGTATGTAAACATTCTAGGGAAATAGGCGTGTTCTTCTATTGCTTGTGTGAGTGAAATATAGTACAAGTCCTAATAGGAGGAATTTGTCGATAACTTTTTAAAAAATTACAGACGTACTCACTCATCATTTGACCACAGAATCCCACTTATAGGACTGTAGGCCACAGATACACCTGAATGAGTACGAAATGACATGTATATAAGGTTATCCTTTAAAGGTGGTGTGTAAATAGCAGAGGAGTGGATACAACCCAAGACTGTGTTAATGTTTCATAAACCATAGTATGGCAACAAAACTGAAGACTTTGTGACCATAAAAAGACCAAAGATAATCTCTGTGTACTAACAGGGAGAGTGCCAGAACACATTATTAAGAGAAAAAAGTTAAGATGTCGAACAATGTATAAGGTATGCTATCTTTTGTGTAAACAAAGGAGAACAAGAGTATATACACACACACATACACATATAATCTGCATCAGCAAAATGAAAGACTCAAAGCGTTAATTAACAAGACACTGACAAAAGTGGTTATCTGTGAAGGAAGGAAGCAAGAGCTCACTGTGCATGTCTTTTATATGCAGTTGACCCCCTCCCCCTCGCCATGATTTCACTTTCTCTAGTTTTAGTTACCCAAGGTCAACTGTGTTGGAGAAGCCAATAATCATCCTTCGGACATATGGTCAGAAGGTCAATAACAGCCTAAAGCTACAGAGCAATGTCTACAACCACTCACCTCACTTCATCACATCACACAGGCATTTTGTCATCTCACATCATCACAAGAAGAGTGAGTACAGTACAGTAAGATATTCTGGGAAAGAGAGACCAACACTTACATAACTGTTGTTACAATACATTGTTATAATTGTTCTACTGGTAACTGTTGTTATGCTTTTACTGTGCCTAATTTATAAATAAAACTTTATGATAGGTATGTATCATAAAATATAGTACATAATGGGGTTCAGCACTACTCACATTTTCAGGCATCCACTGGGGGGTCTGGGAGCATATCACCCCAGAAAAGGAGAGACTACTGTAGTTTAAATTTAATTATTTTAACTTTCAAACATAAAGAAATGTAGAGAAAATAACTTAACAAATCCTTACATACCTTTCATCTAGATTTAATACCTACACAGTTTTGTCCCTTCAGTCACATAAATGCATTCCTCATCCCCAAAAGAACTAAATTCAAAAATTTCTTAAACTGAAAAGAAACAGAAAGAAATGAACCTAACATATATCAGACTGGTGACACCATCATCCTGAGAAAGAATTTATTTTTAGGTGCTTTGGAACAGTTTTTAATCACACATCCTTAGCTGGACACATTCTCAGGACGACAAAAATCACAAAGATGTGTTAAACTTTCCTTTGCAGTTTTCAGTATTTATAATAATAGTATGTATTGGCATTTCAAAACTTTATTCTTATAACCTAAACAAGAAATAAAGATTTTCTGTAGAACTAAAGGACTTACAATGACAAAACTTAGGAAACTGAAAACACAGGGAAATGTCAAGCGGAACTTTTTTTAAGAAGTATTTTCTTTATTTGAAAGAGCAAGCACAAGCAGAGGAAGCAACAGAGGGAGAGGGAGAAGCAGGCTTCCCACTGAGCAGGGAACCGATGGGGGATTCGAACCCAGGACCCTGGCATCATGACCTGAACTGAAGGCAGACACTTAACCAACTGAGCCACCCAGGTGGCTGAAACTCTAACTTTTTAACAGTATATATTTTTCAGTTCCATCCACTGTAACTCCCTGGAAACAAGTCACCTCGGTAGCAATAACCGCCCCCAATGCACCGACTATGATCTCTAATACCACTGTCTGAGGCCACTGAAAGGTCCAAGAAGAGCCTGGGATGTCTTGTGCCATTTAGTAAGAAGGCTTTTCGGGTTTATGGAGGTCCTGTGAAAACATCACAGCAGCTAGATGAAGGGGTCTCATCGCCTAAAGACGTAACGAAAAGATCAACAATTAAAACACACCCAAATCAATAAAAACCCATACCTGTACAATGATAAAGAAAAAGACAGGAAAAAACCTCATTTCTCACTATTTGAAAAGGCAATCACACAACTCCTTTCTTTGAAAATTAATGATTAAGGGAGAGAGGACTAGCAAAGATCCTGCCTTTCTCACTGGAATTATTATTTCAGGGTAACCAGACAGCCCCCAAAGATGAGAGAAAGCTCTACTTTATATAAGAAATGAAAGAATTGAAAAAATACCATTTCGCAAAACCTAACAAATGTAGGATGATCGGCAGTACTTATTAACTAGTCTATTTACCAAAGTCACACCAAAGAGGTCACTTTCAGGATCAAAAGGAGAAACGACAAGGAAATAAATGAAATGAACTTTACGGAAATACAAAGCCGGAAACTGTTCATTGACTAAAGCCAATTATAAGACAGTACTGTTTCTAAACTTGGCTTTTCTAAAAAAGCATTTGTACGTATATGCGCACAGAGAAGACCTGCACGGTGTAACAGTGGTCATCTCGGTAGGCACAGGCGTGCACGTGTGTTGTGTTTTGCTTCCTTTTATTTTCTAACTTTTTATAATGCAGAAGTAGCACTTCTACAATACATTAGGAAAAAAAGAAATTAAATAGGCTTTACTTCTCACCATGCTAATCCACAAAAGGCCATCTAAAAAATGATGTATTACCCTTCCAAAATAGGCTGCCTGCCCATCTCTAGCATTCAGGATCCTTGGAATGACTTGGAAACAATCTTTAATGTGGAATTTCACTGCTGAAATGATTCTCTGGCAAGTCTAAGATTTCCTCCCCAGACAAATACTATAGGCAGTCTTTAAAAGAGGTCCCAAATGCCTCCCCGAGCGCACCTGACCCCCGCTTCCGCGTGAGAAGATGTTATGTGCAGGGTTCAAAAACTCTCCAGGAGCAAAGGCAGCCTAGCAGGACTTAACACAGCACTCAAGTCCCCGGGAGAAACACGGGACTGGATATACCCGTTGGCGGGACAATAAAGCCACCTTCACACCCATTTACAAATCCACTTCTCAGGATGACTTTTCAACAATCATTCTCAATTTTAGAAGATACACCGTACACTCTAAAAGGGAGATTTTTTCAGGTCTCTGTGCTGCAGCCTCATACAAAAATGTGAATGAACAAGACTGGGCTACACGATCAGTCACGGAGTCGGCGAGTCTTAGGAAGTGTGGACAACGTGTGTGACGAAGGCACCATGAGCAGAGAACGGACACACCACAGACGTGTTCTTACCCTCACAGAGCCTGCAGTCCAGCGGGGGGGTGGGAGGAAGACAAACCCTAAGTGCTGTGAAGGAAAAGATCATGGAGCCTCGAGATCAGAAGAGGGGTGTCTAATTCACACAGGAAGAAGTGACAGCTTGCTTAGGAGTGCGGAATGAGCAGCAGGGAGTCAGGTAGGAGGCAGAAGAGGATTGCAGGCAGGGAGACTGGTGGCAACGGTGCCAGAGCAGGAAACAGCTGGGAATGGTCACAGACCTGGAGAGGCCCGGACGGCGCGGAGAAGGGGGAGCCTGGTCTAAAGTGAGACTGGACGACTCAGCAAGGGACCTCGCTGCAGCCATAATACGCAAGATTTGGGGTTTCATCTGAAGCAGAAGGGAGCAGCTGGACATCTGAAGTGGGAGAGGGATCACGTCTAACGTGTATTTAGGTTCACCAAGGACACGGGCTAGAGGCTCAAGAATGGACAACGGGGGACGAGCAGGAAGCGAGCAGCTCAGGAAGACTGTCCAGCTAGGACACGGTGGTGGTCACACTGGACTAGCAACGTCTGAACCGCAGCCCGAGGACCGGTCTAGCCAAAGCCTGCTCCTGGAAATGAAGTTTTACTGGAGCCCAGTCCCAGCCGCCCATTCATGTGCTGTCTACAGCTGCTTTCATGAGCTCAGAGCTGAGCGGCCATCAGAGACCAGCTGGCCTGCAAAGCCTAAAACACCGCTGAGCCTTGAACAATTCAGGTTTGAACCCGAGTTCACGAAGTTCACTAACAGGTGAGGGTTTTTTACAGCAGAGCCCTGAAAATCTATTTTCTCTTCCCTTCGATTTTCTTAGTAGCATTATCTCTTCTCTAGCTTAATCCATGGTAAGAATACAGCATATAACACACATACAAAATATATGTCAATGAACAGTTTATGTGATCAGTAAGGCCTCCCGTCAATAGTAGGCAACTAATGCAGTTTTGGGGGAGTCGAAAGTCATACGTGGATTTTCAACAGTGTGTTTTGATGCCCCTAAGCCCATGCTGCTCAAGGGTCAACTGTACCTACTGTCTGGCCCTTTCCAGAAAGAGTCTGCTGACCACCGGGCCTGGGGATGGCAGTTTAGAGAGAAGTGGACAGGTTCACCATAAACAAGTGGGCCTTCATTATTCACAGAGTCCATTATTTGTGAATTCAGCAACTCACGAGAATTTACTTGTAATCCTGCAATCAGTAGTCCGAGGGGGCTTTCACAGTCACTCCCAGACATGCCTGATGAGCGTGTTCCCTGTGAGGTCACACGAGGCCATGCTCTCCCTTCTGGGTTCTGTTTTGTACAATAGGCAAGTATACTTTCCACTGTCTCTTTAGTACCATGTTGCTTGCATTTTTTTTTTTTTGGTGGTTTTGTTGGGAATTTAAAATGACACCCAAGCATAGTGAGGAAGGACTAGCTAGTGTTTTTCAATGCAAAAAAGCTGTGGTGTGCCTCACGGAGACAAGGCTTGTGCTGGTAAGCTTCATTCAAGCGCGAGTTAATAGTCCTACAGCTTGCGGGTTCCATGTTAATAAATTAATGATATATATTAAAGAAGGTGTCCTTAAACAGAAGCACACATAGACAAGGTTATGTATTGATCGGCTGATGAAAATATGACCAAAGGCTTGCAGGAAGCTAACCTAGGAGCACTGGTTCAGTATTTGCGGTAGCTTCGTAGAACATAACTCTGGCGAGAAAAAAGAATGGCTATATTTGGGAGGCAAAAATCAATACAGTTTGGTGATGGATTAAATGTGAAGTCAAATGAAATCAAGAATGACTCCCAGGTTCCTGATGTCAACTACTGGATGGAAGATGGTGCTGTTTATGAAAATGAAGAATTCTGGAAAATGCATATATTTTAGAGGGCTAAACCAAAGGTATTCTTTGTTAAATGTGATACTGCTGGGACATTCAAATAGCGATGGCAAATAGATCGTCAGCTCTATGACTCTGGAACTCAAAATATAAACCTAGGGAGAGAGAGAAGTTTGGGAGTCCCTGAGATACACAGATAGCATTGAAAGCCCTTGGGAATGGGGACAGAGAGGGCCGAGTCCCCAGAGCAGTGAGAAACTCTTCCTTCCTGAATGAAGGAGTGGGTGAACTTAGAGTTTCAGGTGCCTCGATTTAATATAAAAATACTTGGAGGAGGAACATAATCTTGATGGCATATATCTGGAACACGATAAATGTTCATACCCCCTGACTTACTAATTCTACTTCGGAGAATCTATCCTAAATTTCGGACATACCTTAATGTTACGCTGTGTAATGGTGAGAAATACCCCAGGAGAGTAAAACCAGAAAAAACCTTAACATTCGGGGAATGTTATGCTGACAAAACTACTGATGTTTTCCTCTATAATTCTTCTACAGATTCTAAGCTTAGAAATTTCAACTCCTCCAGAGGTTTAATAAATATCCACTTCTATTTCTTTCAAGCTTTAAAGAAAACCAAACCAAAACAAAACAAAACCAAGAACGGGTTCCTTCCCCTTACCCGCTGGGACGCCCGTGGCTTTGGGGCAGGGGTCTTGGCCTGTTGTGTTCACTGCAGGACCCCGAGCACCCAGGACGGTACCTGAGGTGTTGAATGTGCTCCACAGATTTTTGTTGAGTTTAACATTTTAATCACGTAGAACTTATGTTGGTATAATGATGGGAGGTGAGAATATCCATTGAGATTTTTCAAGTTGCCGTCATACGGTCCCACTCCCATTTGTTAAATCAGGTTTCCTTGCGTCCACTGCTTCGTGGCACCTCCTTCATCATCTATTAAATGCTCACGGACAACAGGGCCTTAAATCTGGCTCACGCATCCCGCCCCTTGGATGGGTCTGTCAAGCATCGTGCCAAATTTGATGCTTTATGGCTTCTTCTCATGCTCGGTAGAGCTAGCCCCTTCGCTCCTCTCCTCTTTCAGGCCTGAGTGTTCTACGCCCACCACCTCATCTTTCAAGAAGACCCACAGAAGTCAGTTTCTCAAATTTTAAGACACTTATGTAGGTTTTGATGGAAACAAAGAATATCTACATTTGGCGAAAAACCAAAGAACAGCGTATTTCCATACATTACTCCCTCATTGAGGAAGGGGTTGGAAAGACCCTCTGCCTTGGGGCTCCAGCCTGGTGGCCAGGGGCACCAGCTCTAGGTCCAGACTGCCTGGCGTTGGGGTCAGCTCTGCCACTCTCAAGCCTTCTTGGGCTTCTATATAACACGATGGTAGCATGAGCCTGCCGTACGGCACTCTTCATGGATTCAAGGAATTAACACATGTGAAACCTTACAGAACCAGTGACACCTAGGGCCTGTCAGACATTCGCTGCTGTTTTCATCTTTTCATAACTTTTTTTTTCCCTTAGAGGTCTCAGTAAGATTGTTCTCAGATGGTTTATCTATTTCGCCACTTAAAGGGGGTTTATGTCTCAGCTGCACGTTTCTACCTCCTTCCTGCATGCCAGTCACCAGACTAAATGCTAGATCATCGGGTCAACATGACCCTGTTTGATGATGAGGGGGCAAATGGGACAGCAGAGCCTCGGGGAATAGTGTATGACATTACCACCCTAGAACTCTCGTCCCCCTTCTCCGGGGATCATAATTGCCTATCTCCGTGTTGCACGGGTGCACGGATCACTCCAACTCACCTGCGAGGGCACAACAAGTGCATGCTCTGGCATTGGGTGGGGCGCAAGCCCTACCTCTACCCATTGCTGCTTATGAGACCTGAGACACAGTATTCAACATCTCTAAGCCTCAGTGTCCTCCTGCACAAACAGAGAAGATCACAGAGCTCTTTGTGTTAGTTTACGGAGAGATGTTATCACTGCGAGAACGATACCTGCCCAGTGTACTCTGGGACCCCAGGACCAAAGTAGATGAGCTGGCTGACTGCTGGGCAAGAGACAGTAGCTCACAGCCTGGAGGAGATGGGGCTTCATCTCCTCTGAGCCAGAGGCAGGAAGGCCAGGGGCTGGATCTGTACATTGTCCTGTGGCTTCAGGAAGTTCCAGACACAAAAGGGCAGGAGAACTGAAAGTAATGCTAATGTCAGGTTTCCGACTCACACTCCTTCAAGGGAAGCGGTAACCACAACAACTACCATCTTGTTTTAAACAGGTACTGATTTTTCATTCTGAATGCGTTCATTCTAAAACTGGGGTTCTCATCAGAAATGCAAATTCTTGAGCCCCACCCCAGACCTACAGAAACAGAAACTCTGAGGGCGGGCCCCCTGATGAGTTTTAACAAGCCCTCCAGGTGAGGGAGGATCCCAGCCTTAGCCCAACTGCAACTCCCAGCAGGGCTGGACACAAATGGCCCCAGATGAGGGTTCCACGTGTCCCTCTGCTTAGACCCTCACACCTACAAGTACGTCGGGGCGAAAACACAGCCGAGATACACAAAGTCCAAGAACAAACAGGTAGGTCAAGGAGCCTGGCTGTGGGCAGATGAGTGGGAAGTAATAAGTAGGTGGAAACAGGAGGTGAGATGACATCAAGGAAAGAGAGGAGCAAGAGAGGCTGCGCACCTCAAGGGCTCCGACAGACAAAACAGAAAAGCTGTAGGATTTACTAGGCTCTCTGTCAAGTTTCACTGTGGGAGGGACCTACTGGTTACTGAGCTACCTGAGAAGCAACAGGAAATGGGTCAGTTTCATCAACTCTCCTTTATGGAGCAACCAGAGTCTAAGATCAAGGTTGAGGAGGGAAAGAAAGGAAAGCTAAATATCCAGTGAAGCAATCCCCAGCCACGGCTTGTATAAACAGGAAACATTTCAAGTTGCATTTGCTGCTCCAGATTTTACAGCAAAAAGTCCCCCTTATCAGCACTGCCCTTAGAATGGGGAAGGGGCAGGGCTCCAGCCCCAGACCCTATACTTTCAAGGTCCCAGCCCCATGCCCTCTGGGGGAGGGATATCCCCCAGATCAAGAGGTGCACCTCCTCACGGGCTGGGCACCGTGCTCTTCTGACCATGCTCTATGTCCCTGGGACCCAGGCCTTCCCCAGGGTGCCTAGGTGCAGGTTTTGGTCATGTCAGTGAGAAAAAATGACTCTAAACTGTATTTGGAAGATTAGAGTTAAAAAAAAAAAAAAAGGCTGCTAGTAGCTCGAAGGGACTCTGAGGTCCTCTGAAACTCATCATGGTCCTACTGCTTTCTCTTCTGTGATTTTTCTGTTTTTGTTAATAAGTAGCTCATGATGACAAGCTGCAAACTTTCTCAGAGAAACATGAGAAACAGCTTCCTAAGAGAAGACTAAGCGTGAGCTGACAGCAGGTGACCCTGCTTTCCTTGGGAAAGGGGGGAATACTCCCTCTGGATGAGCTCAGTGAGGCGCCGCGGGCTGCCCTGGGACCCGGGAGAAGCCCCCCTCCTCGGCAGCTCCCTCACAGGTGGGTCTGGGGGAAAAGGTGAGAGGCCCCGCAGGTAGCACAGCCCAGGGAAGCCCCCGCTGGGTGTTCTGAGCCTGTGACACACACTGCCCTGGGGGATGAGAACCCCCGCTCTGCCTCCTCCCCTCTCTCTAGGGGACATTAGGGCAGTCTTTTCTCAGCTCTGGGCCGCAGTTTCCCCGTGCCAAAGGTTGATACTAGCGTGTGACGATCCCACCGGGTTTCCCCTGTGCCCCGTTCAAGATCCCGAGATGCTCTAACCTCGATGTTGAATGTGAGAGAGCCTATAAAAAGAAGAGATTCTTCAGAAAAACAGGATAAATATCATGATATTGCCAACCCCTGCACGCTTTCCTGATGGCCATGAGGTGTGGGAAGGAAAGCGAAAAGGAACAAATATGTACCGAACCCTCGGCTCAGGCCCGCTGAGAAGGGCTCTGTGCACGCCCTCCTGTGTGGCCCCAAGCAGAGCCCCGCTCCACCCCTCGGTGCTCACGCCTCCCACGACAGCACACGGCCTCCCAGCACGGCTCACCCTCTGGCTGCCTCGTTTGACTATTAGAGCCAGGCCAGGAAAAATTACCTTGTCCAAGTATCATTTTGATTATATTGGTCCCCTTCTCCTCACCATAAAATGTCTCTTGAATTAGAACCCCTTTTAAACCTTTCAACAACTGATCCCAAACACTTACTGTTCTCGTCCGCTGGTCTATTTTGTGCTTACCTCTCCAGCCAAGCAAAAATTACTTTGCAAATGAATTCCATTATGCACTCTGCTTATTCACCTTGTTAAGGCAGCACAAGAGTTTTGACGGGTTCTGTTGTCTCTTCATGTGGGAATACCTCACTTATCCAACATCCTTGGCAGAAAGCCGAGCCAACAAAACGGATCTCCATAAGTTAGTTTCCCATCTTCCAGAAATTTAACCCTTTAGGCGGCCTGAAATCCTTTTTTGAAGTCGTGGTATAATTAAATGAGAGTTTCTTTAACTGTTTTCTAAAGGAAACATTTCTATAACATATTAGAGAACCTCCCAGTCTCCGTTAACAGAACATAATGAATATCGATTCATCTTTCTCTGACGGTGCAGGTCATACTTAATGAATGACAGTGAGCACACTGTTCTGGGGCTGCAGGTGTGAGCGGTTCAGGGGGTGAAGCTGGCGCGTGCACAAGCGTGCTCTCTCTCGCTCTCTCTGCCTGTAACGAGCTCCCCTGAAATGTACTCTCCTGCACGAAGCTGCGATCAGCCCCGACTCTGGTGAGGAGAGGAAGGTGTAAGGCGCTGGCTTTCCACACAATTTCAAGAATTTACATGCTGCTTTTTGTCAGAGCTCTATAAATTCTTCATTAGGGGAGAGAGAGGGGAGAAAAAAAAAAAAAGAATACACTTCCACAACCAGCAATAAACCAGGGTTTTCCAAATCTCCTTACCAGAGGACTTTGAACAGGACTGCCGGCACACTTACCATTAAAATGTGTTCTTTAATGCCTTGTGAAACCAGAAGTTCCACACAGAACTGGCATGATGGATCCCTTTGCTTATGATAAGCTCTTTTATGTTGTGCAGTGTAACTCCGCAGGCTGAATCAGTAAGGTGACACTGATACGGAGGAAAGCGGTAAAAACACAGAAGCCAACCGCATGGCATCTGGAAGTGCGTGAACCCAAAAGGCTTTTCTACCCAGAGTGAGGGCAGCTTCTCTGCGGCTCTCTCCCTCAGGATGTCAGCACAACCTGGAGGAAAAGGCCCTTGTGCACTCAGGCATTAGACGGTGCACGCTTTCTTTGGCGGTCAAGGTTTTAGAAAGTCTACAGCATTAGCACATCAAAGAGTCAATCAATCTTCCTTCTGCTTAAAGACAGTGGCATTTAATTAATCAGAACCCTACGCGAGCAAAAGTCAGGCAAGAGTTGCTAAAACAGACCACTTTCAAAACACTACAAATCTCTTCAACGCCATGTGCAGAAATAAAGTGGGTGTAAAAACCACAAAATTATTTTGCCGTTTTCACATTTTGCCTTTTTTTTTTTTTACAGGCAACTATTTTACCTGCTTACTTTCTAATAGTAATGTCACTCATCAGAAAGCCACATGCTGAATGGCCTTGTCCATCAGTATCTTTTTGCCTTTTCTGTTGGCTTTAGACCAAAGACAGGGAGGAACGCTGGCTGTTAAGGCTGACTTGCAGCCACTCTCACAAATACTTCGCTTACTTGTCACAGAGAACCTGGAAAAACAGGTATGGCTTCAGCTGACTCAGAGTTTGTAAAGAAATTGACAAACCGTCCTTTCTAAACCTGGGTGAACTGATATTACACGGAATCAAGATTCTTGTGTGTGTTCTCTTCTCTTCTTTCATGGGCCGTTCAACTTTATACATTGAGTTCTCTGCATCCTGTTAGTCAGATCTGTAGGAGATAAATAAGGTTCTAAAGAGCTGGAGGTAGAGGGGTGAATTCACAGTGATCAAGCACATTCGGAGACAAGCAGAAGGTGGCACAGCTGGGGTGCAGGACGGCTAGACATGCACAGAAGGCCAGGGGACTGGTGAGAGCAAGCCCACTACCAGTTCCCAATCCAGGGCTGATGGAACGTAAGTTATTACTTCGATACATTAGGAAGAGTCAATTCAACAAATATTTATGAAGTGCCTACTAGGTTTAACGAACTGCCCAGCTACTGTGAGGGATACAAAGATAAATCAGATTTGGTTCTTGCCCTCCAGGGATTCACAATGATGCAAGAAGCCTGAAGTCATTTTTCTTGGGTGTACTGTACTAATGAGACCAGTATTAAAGAACTGTATTTGGTTTCGACCACCATCATTATTTTTATTATTTTTTTTTAATGTGGAGAAACTAGACACAGTTGGGAGGAGGGAGAGGGCAGAGAACAGGCTCTGTAAGGAAAGAGCTATAGAGACCCAGTTATTATCTTCAAATGTATGAAAGGTTTTAGGGAAAGGAACTGAGTTAAAGAAAACAGGTTTGAATGCCAGCAGGTGAGATTTCAGGCAGGCCCAGGAATCTCTTGGCAACTGGGTTACCAGAATCCTGGAATTGGTTACTGAGGGAGTGTCTAGTGTGGCCTTTTCTTGGGGGGGGGGGGGGCGAGGGACTGTTTCGATGTACCAGCAACTTCAAGTCATAGACATTCACCTTCCTGAAGGCAGGAGGATGAACTACATTTCCCCCCCGGGGTCCTCTCCTGCCTTGAGTTCCAAACCCCCAAGAGGCAGAGCTGGGTTTTCTTCTACAGCTCCCTGAGAGATCCGCTGAGTGACCCCCGGATCTATATCCACTAATAAGCACCACAAAACCACCTGGAATACAAAATCGCAGCCAGGCAGCAAAGCCAGGAATTAATTCTCCAGCAGCCACGTAAGAAGCAGGGGTCCATTCACAACAGATCGCAGAACCCTAAATACCCAAAACGAAGTCTCCCAGCAGCGTGTGCAAATTAGAAACATATTTGCACTTACAAGGATACTAAATGTGAGTAATGAAAGAGGAAGAGATGGTAATTAGAGAGGGAGATTTCTAAGGAAATTTATAATAGGAATTTCCAAATTCCAAAATATTGTTTGATCCAAATTAAAAAAAAAATATATATATATATATATATATTTCAAGAGAAAATAGGGAAACGGGGGCTTCCCTTTACATCTGAAGAAACACTAGCATGTTAAGAATTAAAAACTGGCACACATGATTCAGGTGTGTGCACACATACACACACTCCATCTTGAGTCAGGCTGTGGTCCAGTGAGCCCATGTGCACTTTCGACTTTCACTTCCCATGCCCCCTGAACTCCTCGAAGATAAGGGCCCTACATAAATGTTTTCAGGTGACTTCATTAAAGATGTGCCCTGTCTCTAAGGCAGGGGTGGCAGCACCCACCTGGGGGGCGGGGGGTCCCGTTAGGACAGGGAGTTCACGGGACTGGAGGAACAGCATGGACTGAGGTCTCGTCATGCTTAGTGCTGTGGACTTCAGGCATCTCCGTTTCTTTTAGAGGAAAACTAAAGACCTACCTATAGTCCAGCTTCTCAGTTTTCTCCCACCCCCCCCAACCCCGCCCCCAATAGAGTTCTGCCATATGAAATGGAACTGTTACGAGTTTGGGCCTTTCAGGTTCACACTCTGTCGGTGGTTATGTAAAGTCGGCGGGCATTATCCTGAATCCTGTCTTTGACAGCAGCCTGGAGTGCTTGAGTTGCCATCATAAGGCTACCAGAAAGCTCGGGCAAATTGCATGTTCAGAGGACAATATAAAATGGTTACATATCATACCATCTTGATCATCACTACTTTGTTTCATATAAACCTCAAAGGTGGTTCCCCAAGATTAGTCTCTACTGGAGGAAGGAAGAGAAATGAAGAAACATTAAAAGAAAACCAACTAAATACAAAGACTAGAAGCAGCTGTAACTTGCATAAGGCACCACATTTTTTCTTCTAGGAAAACTATGTTGAATGCATGATGAGCCAGACCCTGGCCTGGGACTGAGCGGCTGCAGCCCCTCTGAGGCCGTCCTGGGTGAGCCCCCTCTGGCT
>PITA01011746.1:0-65810 GCA_004023965.1 Spilogale gracilis | reverse complement strand
CCAGCAGGGAGCCCGATGTGGGGCTCGATCCCAGGTCTCCGGGATCATGACCTGAGCCGAAGGCAGTTGCTTAACCAACTGAGCCACCCAGGCGCCCCAATAAAATCTTTAAAAAAAAAAAAAAAGAAAATTTAGAGGCAGGAAACTAGGGACCAGAATGATCAGGCATGTTTCCTCCTCGAATAAACAGGGTTACTGGTCACCCAGGTTTCGGTCGGGGCTGTGTTGACAAAGCTGGCAGGTCCCACTGAAACCTGGAAACCTCTCCTACTTTCACTCAAGGTGGGAAACAGCTGCTTTCTCCTTTATTGGGTGGAGGACACTTTTCAGTGCTTCAGCAACATTACTGTTCCCAAATACCAACACTAGGTATCTTAGTGTTTCTCAACTCTTTGGCAATTGTTACTTCTTATTTATATTCTCTTCCACCTGGAATACACCCTGGGTCCAAGAAATTGCTATCATCCAGAGGACCACAAAGTCGTTGCTGGGACCTGTGCGTTAACCTTGGATTTGGGCCATCTCAAGAAATCATCATTGCTAAGAACACTGCCCTTACTTCTCACTTCTCCCATTTTGCTGTGGATATGCTGCCTTCCTAAGACCATGATATTATTCATATTTGGGAGTTTCTGTCCTACACGCCTTCCACTCAACTGTTTGCTTGTTCCTCCCGAATCCTCCATTTCTCTCTCGTGCCATTTCCTGCTGCCCTCCCTTGGCCTTTGGTCTCCATGCAGCCCACTTACTATCCCCCCATAAGCCTCTAAGTACAGTCATATATTGTAAAGGTACAACAGAAGGCATGGTCTAACAAGATCCTTTTTTTGAATCCTAAATTAATTTGTACTCAAACTTTATCAAAGTCATAAAATAACTTCTGTTGATTCTATAGTTAGTAAGTCAAATCTCTTGAGGGGTAAAATAATTCTAAAATTACCCCCCAAATGGTGCATGATAAATAAAAGATATGTACTCACTGTACCAATCATAGATTCATCATCCACAGAATCATCATCCTTTCTTCCAGTGGGCCAGGATTTCTAGTCCCTCTAGAAATGGCTCCACCTTGACTATGCAGGAGGGTGAAAAGAAGTCTCCCAATTTTGCTGCGTGAACTTACGAACTCCTTCCAACACTAAGGAATCCACCTGTTTGGGCCCCAGTCTCCTTACCCAGGAAAGGAAGGACAGACTAAATAAGAATTAGGTGCTCTCAAACTTTAAAAAACTTTAAAAAACAACAGCAACAATAACAAAATAATGGAAACCCTTTTTAAGCTGAGATCTCACATGGAAGGAAAAAGAAAATAGCACAGGGGCAAACGATAAAAGCAGAATCTCTCATGAAATGTCAGCACTCCGTGAAGCAGAGTTTGAAAAACCACTGGATTGGATCATCCTAAAATCCCTTCCAAATTAAATGTTATTTTTATGATTTCCATCTAAAAAAGTCTCAAACCTCCTAAGAGTTAGGAATAGATGGGAGTGATTCTATGGTGGATTATGGGTAGATTATTGTGCCTCTGCACTAAGTAAACTCTGTGCCCTCAAACCATCTTGGTCCTTTGAACCCTTGCCTGCAGGGTGGTGAGTTAGTTGTATTTTAAAAATAACCTGCATCTGGATCCAACTTCTGCTTTGCATACAAAATACCTAGGAGTAGTGATCAGAGGGTCACCCAATGTTCTGTCTACTGCAATAAATCAATGTGATGTCCCCTCCAAGTCTCACAAGAGTTCAGGGGACAAGGCCCTATTCCTCCCACCACATAACTATGTAACCTCAGTCAAGACATTTCACCTCCGAGCTTTAGTTTCTTCCTTCATAAAGCAAGAAAGATGAGCTGATGATCACAGAGGCTCCTTGGGGTGCTCACATTTCATGACTCTTGGCTTCAGTTTTGACCAGGGTCTTTGTACATATCCAAGCTCAGACCTTTGAGTTTTTTGCTAATCCCTAGAGTTTCCCCCATGAGCTCACAATACTTCTTGCAACAGTTCTTAGCGTTATGTTCAAAGTGCAGGAAAGGGCTGGCAAGACCATAAGGCAGGACAGGTTCTAAGAAGTCAGAAATGCAGGGTCCCCAAGTGACCCTGTGGTTGGAAATGATAAATCTCATTCATGCATCTAGCCGCCAATTCAGTCTCTCTGAAAGTATTTAACAGTGCCTTGCTATTTGCTGAAGCGTCCGTAGACCCGGAAGTTGAGACACAGTAATTTAAAGCATGAATAATCTAGTGGGGAAAGAGAAGACACACACACTTGAGTTAGATAAATAAAGCCTTGGGCCACAGGTGATGTAAGAATAAATATTCACAGAAGGCTACCAAGAGTAGAATGGGACCTTTCCATTTTCAAGGGAGAATCCTGTGGGGACAATGGTTGACACAGGGCGTTCTTGGCCAAGGAAATTCCCAACACTCATACAAACTTGAACGTGGGATAAGCATGGCGCATCCTGATCGGGGCCCCGCTTAGTGAGCATATGACCTATGCTGCCAGAATCCCACGTTCAGCCGGGCCCTGTGCTTAGCCTAACAGTGCTGTTACCACCTCTGACATTTTCATCGTTTTTGAGCAAAGGGCATCATGCTGCCATTTTGCATGGAGCCCCACAATTTATGTCATGTCTCCAAGAATACCAGCTTGCTCAAGGTAAAAGATCCTGACACAGACTGGTAAAAGATGAAACTGAAGAGAAGGTGGGGATTCAAGTACAGAGGGCCTTAAGTACTGGGACAAAGTGTTTGGACTTCATCCTGTATAAGGAAGAGGTATGGGCATGCTTTGGGTGGCAGAGCAATCCAGTAATGGAGATTTCAGGATAACTAATTTCGTGCTATCACAGATGGGGGAGACAGGACTGGTTTGAAGACTCTTCATGATCCATGGGTAAGGAAAGGAGGTCCACTGGTGTGTAGTGGGAATAGAGAAGAGAGGGAAGATTTGAGAAAGAAGTGAATTACAGAGAAGAATTATTGTCTTGATAATCAATTAAGGAAAGATGGGGATGGGGGAGAGAGAGAAAGGAAGGAGTCAGAGTATTAGTGTTACCATGTTTATTGACAGCCAAATTGGTAAAGCTACCAGTAGCCTTTGAGGTAACAATTTCATTCGGGAACTTGGCAGTCAGACGGATGACATCTTAACATCATTCATTCATGCACTTCATTCGTTCGACATTTTTCGATCACCTAACACTATGTCTAGGCACTATCTTAGACACTAAATATCCAGCCACAAATAAAGCTATAATGAACTCTGCTTATATGAATTTTGCAGTCTAAGGAAAGAGAAAGAAGAAAAGGTTAAGCAAATAGCTACAACTGTGGGCATCCCATGAGAGGGAAGCTCTATGTTGTTTGGGAATCAGAGGAGGCTTTTCTGGCTCTTTCTCCTGAGAAACTTAAATCAATGAAGTTGTTAAGCCCACAACCCTGAATTTGTTTTGTGTGTATCTGTTGGGGGGGTGGTAACTTTCCTTTCCCAAAGACTACCCATGTCGTTCCCACTGGTCCACCTCTCTCCCTGATCACAGATTTTGTTCCAAGGATGGGCATCAATGCAGCCACACTAGGCTTGACCCTGGGAATTCTGGAAATCGGACTGACAGACAGCAACTCAGGAGTTTTGGGGGGGTGGCCATTGCCAACTGGGTGAACTGGGAAAATGGTACAGCTGGATGATGGAGAAAGAAGAATGCTGTGTGGACAGGAGTCATGGACAGTGGCCTGCAGGTGCTCCCATCCCCCCCTTAGTTCCAGCTGATTTTCCTCCAAGTCTCAACCGTGTCCCTGTGGCTGAGTTCCACAAGACACCAGGTATCTTTCTAGTAAGTGCTTCTTTTTGCTAGAGCTTGTTCAAGATTTCTATTATCTAATTTTTTTCCCCCAACAAAGAGGTTCCCTATTGGTGAATGTTGAGGGACAGCATCTGGGGTGATGGGTGCTATTGGTACAATCAAGGACAATTCTGAGATCTGTTTTTAAATCGTGTTTTACCAGTCCCAACTTCTAGGGGTGTGGACTGAGAGCTCATCAGCTGGCCTGGCTGAGATATGCACACTGCAGAGCATGACCTTGGCAGGCCCGGAACCTGGCTGACACATGTTGCTTCAAGCATCTTGGGTGGCTTTTTATGTTGTGTCTCCTCTGTACAGTGTCATCTAATGACCACAATCCCTGGACACAGCACAGTAGCAGCCCGTTAAAGTTTTCTCCCTGTGAAAGAGCAGCAGTCCATGTCCAGAACTCAGTCCTTGACTTGAGCTGGCTGGACCTTTATGTACAACCCATGACTGATACTTTTGTCTTTATGGACACTGGGCGTCCTTCCTTTGCCCTGATCGGGAAGCTGTTGGCCATGGTTGGTCAAGCAAGGCAACTCCTGGAGATTCTGCATCCTGACTAGGGCAGAAACTCAATACTCTGGGATGCGTTATAGATAGAACTCTCCTTTTCTTGCCCAAAGGGCAACCCCCCCCCAACAAAATCCTTTCTTCCACCAGGCAGTACCCCACTCTGGGCCAAAGCTATCCTTCACATGAGCAGCCTGAGTCACTTATGGGGCTGACACCTCCTTCCTTGGGGGGTACACAGCCATCGGACTGCCTGGGGAAGAGGACACAGCACTTCCACTGATGTGTCTGGTCGGGAGAACGTGGCCTGACACGCTAGATTGTCTATGCTGCTCCTGCCCCGATCCTGGCCACGTTTCCCAAACAAGGCAGACAGCCAGGACATATTTTTGTGTGTCCTGATGCCTGAGCACACTCTGCTCCTTGACTTCTGACTCCAGGTACCAATAATAACTGTTCCTGGCCAACCTTGGTTCTGCCTGCTGCTGCAAGGCCGAGTGGCCATGGTGGCCAACAAGGACAAAGGCCTAATAGTCTACCTGTTGATGGAAACATCCAGAGAAGAGAAGGTCAAAATGAGGACTGGGTTACTGATGTAGTCCCTTGTGTTTGGGGTGAGGGGGTGGGGAAGGCGAGCCTGCGGTGGGGTAGGGTACTGGACTGGCCTCAGTAGCCCTCAAGATGAGCAGGCATGCAGGCAAGACCCGGGACGAGGCACACACTGTACCTTCTTAATTCTAAGAGATGTTCTGACGGGTTCCTTTCAGGAGCCTAGGAGACAGGCATCTGGACCAGCTTCGAGCCCCAGGCATTCAGAGGGTAAAAACCAGGAGAATATTTAAACCCCAAAGGACCAAACTTAGCATTGCCACGTGGTTATTTCAATGATCAAGCTTCAAGGCTCAGTCTAAAGGAGTTTTACAGAGATGTCTGTTCACACAAACACTGTGAAGCTATTCTTTCCCTAAGAACCATACTCAGTTTGTCAAAACATTTGAAGAAGACTAATTCATGCCTCAAAAGGAATTCTCTCTCACTCACCAAGTTGCCAGGTTTGTGAGCCGAAGGCTTTGCATGTTACAATAGCTCAAGATACCCCAGGGACAAGGAATGGGACCTCCAGTGGGAATGCCTTGGGGCTAGCCATATCACCAAGGGGGCAGAATCACAGTTTGTGTGCTTTCCTGGGGGATGTTTGAGAAAGTCGGGTGGCTTAAGCCAGCTCTGGCCAGCTTGGTGCCAGCGAGAAGCAGAACAGGGGACAGCTGAGCACATATGGGCTCCGAAGCTGGGGGTGCAAGAGTTCAAGTCCCAGTCCCACCTGTTCCATTTACGAGTCATGGAATCTTAAGACATTTCCTGAGTGCTCACATTTCTTCCTCTGTGAGTCTGGGGGTAGGGAGGGGGCGACTACCTCCCGATGGGGTTGTTGCAAGGATTAAATTAGCACCTGCTACTTTCCCAGAGCAGCATCCAGCCAACAGTGAGCACCAGATCCTTCTGGGGGTGCTCCATCGGGGCTGCAGCCAGTCTGCCCAAACCCTGACCCCCGTGTCAGGAAGACAGGAGGGCAGCAGGGCCATGCTATCCCCAGAGCCACCCCACAAGGGTCCCTGCTCAGCGGCAGGGAATTTTTCGCTCCATCACAAACAGGTCCCCGAGGCACAGAACAGAAACTCAGCAACTGACATAAACAATTTCAAACAATAATTTCAGAAGACAAATTGTTCCATTTGGGCATCCAGATCCCTCTCAGAGGCTTTCCCCACTTGTTTATGTATTCCATGGCATGAAGCCACGAGTGAATTAAGCAGACAGCCTGCACGCTCCCTGGACGGCAGGAACAGCATGGGGGAGAAAAAAACTTGCCATTTGACCTGCTTTCCTTGAAAGCTATTGGAGAGGGAGGTCCTTGGGAAAAGGGCCTCTGATTTACACCTCCTGATGTCCACCCACTCACCAGATGTGAGGCCTGGGGATGCAGGTTCGAGTCCTGCCCTGCCATTTTTCTAAGTGCATGTATTGGAGCAGGTGCTCAACCCTTCCCGGACCTTGGCTTCCTATCTCTACGAGGAAGATATTACCATTCCCACTTTCTTTACCCATAAGGAAGATATCATGATACCCAAAGTACAGGGAATTGCAATGATCCAACCGAGACTCCTTTAGCCGTGGTAAATGACTATGGGAATATTAACAAGGTCCATGGAGCTCTCCAGGGATTCCCTGGGGAACTGGTAACAAAAGGAAAAGTAGGGCCTGGAGCAAAGGGTGTGTTTTAGGAGGGCAAGGAAAAGGAATTCTTCCCCAAGTGAGGAGGAAAATTCTCATTCCATGTTGCTAGAGTCTCTGAATGTCTATTTCAGTTCTTTTGAGATCCCGAGTAATGCTTGTGGCATACTAGGCGAGCACTTAGAGCATACATGACTCTTCTGATTACAAAAGAAATCTGTGTGCATTAGAGAAAAATGGGAAATGTACAAAAGTTTCAGGATGGAAAGCAAAATCATTGGTAACTCATGTGTTTAACGCTTGCCGTGACACACTTGTAAATATCTGCCCTTCCTTCTTCCAATTCACATATATGCACATATACACAGAAAATATCTATTCTACAATTTCTCAAGAATTGGGGCTGTAGGATAGTCAGTTACTGAAGTCTCTTTCTTGCCTTCTTGCCTCATCCCTAATGAGCTTCCCACCTCATTAGGGATCCTTTGAAAGGACTATCTTTCATGTGCATGCTCTATCCCATTGTGAGTGGATTCAAACATTCTCCTTCGGTTGAACATTTCAGGTTTCTCTTTCAATTTTTCCAAGGCAGACAGAACACCCTGAAGACTGAATCTTTGACCTTTCATACGATATATAGAGTCTCTGCATACATACAAAATAGACAGTACATGGCACAAAGACAGACACATAGACCAATGGAACAGAGTAGAGAGTCCAGATATGGACCCTCAACTCTATGGTCAAATAATCTTCAACAAAGGAGGAAAAATATACAGTGGAAAAAAAGACAGTCTCTTCAATAAATGGTGCTGGGAAAATTGGACAGCTATGTATAGAAGAATGAAACTTGACCACTCTCTTACACCATACACAAAGATAAACTCAAAATGCCTGAAAGACCTCAATGTAAGGCAGGAAACTATCAAAATCCTAGAGGAGAACAAAGCCATTAACCTCTTTGACATTAGCCACAGCAACTTCTTTCAATTTCTCCAAAGACAAATAGAACAAAAGCAAAATGAACTTTTGGGACATCAAAATAAAAAGCTTCTGCACAGCAAAGGAAACAATCAGCAAAACAAAGAGGCAACCCATGAAATGGGAGATTATTTGCAAATGACACTATAGACAAAGGGCTGATATCCAAGATCCATAAAGAACTCCTCAAACTCAACACCCCCCAAAAAGAGGATTACATCACAAAATGGGCAGAAGACACGAACAGACACTTCTCCATAGAGTACATACAAATGGCTAACAGACACATGAAAAAATGTTCATCATCATTAGCCATCAGGGAAATTCAAATCAAAACCACATTGAGATACCACCTTACACCAGTTAGAATGGCAAAAATTCACAGGACAGGAAACAAGTGTTGGAGAGGCTGTGGAGGAAGGGGAACCCTCTTACATTGTTGATGGGAATGCAAGTTGGTGCAGCCACTTTGGAAAACAGTGTAGAGAGTCCTTAAAAAATTAAAAATAGAGCTACCCTATGACCCTACAATTGCACTACTGGGTATTTACCCCAAAGATACAGATGTAGTGAAAAGAAGGACCATATATACCCCAATGTTCATAGCAGCAATGGCCACAATTGCCAAACTGTGGAAGGAGCCAAGATGCCCTTCAACAGACAAATGGGTAAGAAGACATGGCCCATAAATACAATGGAATATTACACCTCTGTCAGAAAGGATGAATAACCAACTTTTGTAGCAACATGGACCGGACTGGAGGAGATTATGCTGAGTGAAATAAGCCAAGTAGAGAAAGTCAAGTATCACATGGTTTCACTTACTTGTGGAGCATAAGGAGTAACATGGAGGACATTAAGAGAAGGAAAGGAAATGTGAACTAGAGTAAATCAGAGAGGGAATTGAAGCATGAGAGACTGGACTCTGAGAAACAAACTGAGGGTTTTGGAAGGGGGGAATGGGCGAGCCTGGTGGTTGGTATTAAGGAGGGCACATATTTCATGGAGCACTGGGTGTGGGGCATAAACAATGAATCTTGGGACACTGAAAAAATAAAATAAATCATTAAAAAATAGTACAAGACTATACCTTAGACACTTACAGTACTATATATATAAAGTCTATATATTAAGGGTGATAATACATTAGTATATATATGAAGATGCGCAAGTATATACATGTTATGTATCTAAGTATATATATGCCTTATGGCTTTCATTCATATACTTGTATGAGTACCTTTCAAGTTTGGAAAAAAAATAAATGTAGATATATTACATTTTTTAATGTTTCAAAGTAATCTTAGTCCTACTCTTAGACACAAGATTTTGATGCAACCAAGACATTACATTTAGAACATTTTCTGTGTCTGGGACATTCCATGGTGTCAGGCTGTAATCTATGTGTTAAGACCAGAACCTTCTGCAGAGGCTGGCATTCCACTGAGTCAAGTTCCTCTGCAAACCCTAGGTCTCATCTTGTTCTCAACTCCCAGCCAATAGTGTACTTGACTTGCTGAATCGTCCCCTCTCCTGATCTGAAGCCCTTCCAATCTGAAGCCAGTGAAGGTGGCTGCTCTGTATGAAGAAAACTTCAGGTAGTAGGAGCATTTGGTTGAAAGAGCTACTCACTAGAACGACAGGCACCTGCCTCTCTTAACCACGTGCTACCCCTGCCAGTACATTCCTCGGTGGGATCATGTGCTGAACTTGATTCTGGGGGCCCAGAGACAAAAATTCTGGTTTAAATCTACTGAGTGACCTTGGGTAAATTTCTTAAGATCTTCACCTATCCTCATCTGTACAAGCAGATTTGCAACCTCCCAGAGTTGGTATGAAAATAAAAGCATATGGACTGATAACGATATTTTGGAGGAGGAAGTTAATGCACCATAAAATATTATATGTATATAATAATATAATAATAATGTAACATACTCCATATAATATAGTTTATGGTATATAGAGCAGACTGTTCCACTAGCTCTGTGAGCCTCAAATTTTGTTCCCTCTGGAGAGAGCTCTTCGTCTAGGTTTTATTTTTAGACAGAATGGTATTTTCGATTATAAGAGCACAGGATCTGGCTTCTCAGTAGTGCCTAAAAAACAGCCATGAGCCTTTGCTAATCCTTACAGCCAGTAGTAACCTCACAGGGTCCCAGAGAAGGCCTGGGGCTCTCTTCAAACACCCCTAAAGACCTAATCTGGACAATATCCACTACCTTCTGGAGACGAAAATGACCAGAAAGCCGTCCATAAGAAATTTCCCTGAAAGGGAGAGAATAAATGATAATATGTATTCAGAGCACTTTATAGACTACAGTGTAAATTTTATAATGATAACAACTCTCTTCATTACTCTTAAACACAGCCTGAGGTAACAAAGAAATGAGAATAGTAGCACATCTTAGGAGAGAGCCAAGATCACGATCCCGGGGTCTTGGGATCAAGTCCCGAATTGGGCTCGCTGCTTGCCAGGAAGCCTGCTTCTCCCTCTGCCCTTTCCCCTGCTTGCATTCCCTCTCTTGCTGTCTCTCTCTCTCTTTCTCTCTCTCTCTCTCTCTCTGCAAAATAAATAAAATCTTTAAAAAGGGAGAGAGCGAGTGTGAGCGCCACGGGAAGCTCGCAGTTGTTAATTTAGAAACAGTGTGTTTTATACCACTTAAATGACTTAAAAGTATTGTACATTAACATACCATATCATAGTGAGACTACCAATAAAGAATCAATGTTCATCTGTGAATAAAACTGCTGCAATTTCTTGCAACATGAGCACATCCCTGAGCTATGTCAAACACTTCTGCGCTTCACCAAAGCCTCACAATCTCCATGGGGAAGGCATCTTTGTTGCCACCTCTAAGCGGAGGCTTGCCTATAACCAAGAAGGGTACAGCCAGGATTTGAACCCACAGCAAGCAGCCAGACTGTGGAGCCCCTGCTGACAAGACATACATTTACAATTTCCAATACTGGTTAACATGAGGAGCCATGGGTTTTCAGTCTTCATAGAGGAGCGAGGTTTTTAGTTCAGTTTTTTTTGTTTGTTTTGTTTTTTTAAGATTTTATTTAGGGGCGCCTGAGTGGCTCAGTTGGTTAAGCGACTGCCTTTGGCTCAGGTCATGATCCCGGAGATCCGGGATCAAGCCCCACATTGGGCTCCCTGCTCGGCGGGAAGCCTGCTTCTCCCTCTCTCACTCCCCCTGCTTGTGTTCCCTCTCTCGCTGTGTTTCTCTCTGTCAAATAAATAAATAAATAAAATCTTAAAAAAAAAAGATTTTATTTACTTATTTGAGAGACAGAGAGAGAGAGAGAACGAGCATGAGCCAGGGGGTGGGGGAAAAGGAGAGAGAAGCAACTCCCCACTGATCAGGGAGAGCCCGACACGGGGCTTGATCTCAGACCCCGAGATCATGATCTGAGCTGGAGGCAGATGTTTAAGCAACTGAACCACCCAGGTACCCCTGGGTTATAGTTTGAATGTGAGCATACTTTAGGATTGGTGGGAATTTATTACGAAATTAAACCTCCCAGGTGGTCAGCCACCTCCTGGTCTAGTTCCTCAGATAAGTTCTCTCTAATTGCCACTACTTCCGGACTTACATAAACAATGCTCGCTGCTAGCTGATTTATTACCAAGTCATTCCTAATTATTATAGCATACCTAGGAGACACTGAATAATCAAAATAAAGAATATAGGAATATAAGAAAGCAATAAGAAAAATTAAACATTACTCCCAATCTTACCACCCAGAGATAATCACTTGGGGGATGGGTCCTTCTCTGCTTTTTTCTATGCATATGCTTCAACACTTTGGGTATGATTGTGGTGTATTTTGATTCCTAACTTGTGGAGCTTAAAATAGTTCAACTTTTCAAAGTATTTTCTTTCAAAACTGCCTATGGTCAAGAAATGAGTTTGAGATTTTAAATTTATTGACATTTCAGTGTGTGTTGTGTTGGGGTGGGCACTAAATTTAGAACTGTCTTCTAATATTCTAGGTCCTGTCAGAGGCTTAAAATACAGTCAGTTTAGCTTTAGTGTTCACATCCTACAAATCCCAATTTGAATGTTTGTTCAATTAGGTTTACAGAAACGTGTTTTTTTTTTCTACCAGTATGATGATGTTGTCAATTTCTCTTTAGACACTGGCATATTTAGAAATTTCTCAGGGGCACCAGGGTGACTCAGTCGGTTAAGCATCTGCCTTAGGCTCAGGTCATGATCTCAGGGTCCTGGGGATCAAGCCCCACATCAGGCTCCCTCTTAGTGGGGAGTCTGCTTCTCCCTCTCCCTCTGCTCCTCCCCCCTGCTCACTCTCTCTCCTGTTCTTTCAAATAAATAAATAGCATCTTTAAAAAACATTAGAATAAAAACTTAATTTCACAGATACCAATACATTCTTGTTTTAAAAGATTCAAGTGGTGTACATATATACATATATATATATAGATCTGCCATCCTCCTGCCCCTGATCACTGTGAACAGTTTGACTTATATTCTTGAGGATTTATTTCTGTGTACTTATACCTATTAAAAAAAAAAAGCAAATATGCTGTCTGATTGTTTCATAATGTGTTTTTGTTTTTTAAACTAAGTGTACATCTTGGAGCTCTTTTCATGTCAGTTCATATAGAATTTTATCATCTCCTTTTTGCTTTGTACTGCATCTTACCGTATTTCATGAGTGTACCATAATTAACCACACCCCACCACTGATGGAGGTTTATACTTCTTCCATCTTTGACATTATCAACTGCGATGGCCAGGAAAATCCCAGTACATATGAGCGTTTCTTTTAATTAGCTGCCTTAATGGATCTTAATGGATAGGGAGCTTATTTAAAATTCAATAGAAACTGGCAAACTCTACCCCTTGAGGCTTTCAGATGTGCTAACTAAGGGGGTTAGCGGTCTGTTTTCTCCAGGCTTGGAAAATACTTACTGTTATCGGTATTTGGCATTTTTGCAAATCTAATGTTTGGGAAAAAATGCTTTTAATCTGCGCGTTCTTGAATGCTAGTGAGTTGAATACATTTTATGTGCTTAGTGATGATTTTTCTCCTTTGAATTACCCTGTTCTTTAGGTTGTGGACTTTTAACCCTATTGTTTATACAAGTTCTTTTAATAACTTTGTCTGAATACACATGTGAAGTGTTTTCTTTCAATCTACTGTTTGATTTTTAAATTTCTTATGATTTTTTTCCATTTGGCATTTTAAACTCTTTTTTTTAAAGATTTTATTTATTTATTTGACAGACAGAGATCACAAGTAGGCAAAGAGGCAGGCAGAGAGAGAGGAGGAAGCAGGAGCCCAATGCCGGGCCTCAATCCCAGGACCCTGAGATCATGACCTGAGCTGAAGGCAGAGGCCACCCAGGTGCCCCATTTTAAACTTTTTAAGTGGCCAAATGCATCAATTTTTATTTCTCCTCTGGCTTCGGTAATATGCTTCGGAAGGCATGTCTTAATCCAAGATTATAAAACAATTCTGTTTTCTACTAATATTTTATAGATTTCCCTAGCTCTTTAATCCATATGGACTTTTTTAAAGGCTCATAAAAATAGCTGAATTCATTTACTTCCAAAAGGACGTCAATTTTCCCAACACATTTTCATCACATACACTATTGCTAATTTGAATAGCCACCATTAGTTTAACAATTAGAGATTAAATTCATACATACACACATAAATGTGTGTAAGTATGTGTACACACACACAATTCTGATCCACTGATAATATGTTTTACTCTTAATACAAATTACCTATATTATAGGTATATCTTCCCCCTCCCACAGCTATATTGTGGTATAATGGACAAAACTGTAAGATAAGAGTGTGTGAGATGATAGTTTGCTGTGCATACTTATTGTGGAAGGATACCCACCAATAAGTTCATTAACAGGGCTCTCACCTCTTTACCTTTGTTTGTTTCTTTGGTGAGAACACTTAAGTTCTGGGCTCTTAGCAAATATCAATTATAGACACAATGTTATCAGTTACAATCAGCATCTTATATATTAAGTCTACAGATCTGATGATTCATCTTATTACTGAAGGTTACCAGCCTCCCTATTTCTCCTACCCTCCAGCCCCTGGCAACCACCATTCTGTTCACGAGATTATATATATTTCACAGCTATGTTTAGGGTCCTGGGGCAAACCTATTCTTGTTGGTTTTGATTTTTAGAAGTTTCTCGAATTTTTGTTCTCAAACTGAGATTTAGGTAGTCAGCTTTCATTAAAAGTCCTAAAATTCTGGGAGGATGGTATGTATAATTTATAGATTGACTCATACTAGAAACAAGTCTCTTGATAAATTACTATTTAGGAAATCAAGGATAAGAATGGTAATTGGGTATATGCCCAGAGTTGTCGTCCAGAATGAAGCGTATTAAATCCACTTGGGCAAGTGGGCATATATGTTGCAGTGGGGAAGGGTAGAAGGTCAGGTTGGAAGGTAGGGAGAGAGCGCTTTTAGGCTGTAACAGCAAGGGTCACCCTGACACAGTGAAACCAATGGGATCGGATGTGGCCTCCATCAATTATTGGTTATGTTACACTGACCAAGTTGCTTTGAGCCTCAGCTTCTTCAACCATAAAATGGAGATAATCATAGCTGTCCCATAGCATTCTGTAAGGATTAAATGAGATCATAACAGTGCTACAGATAATAGGTTCTCATTAACTCCTAGTCCTCTTTGCTTCTCCTTTGACAAGGCATCAGTCCTATCTGGTAACAGGTGATCCCCGAAGAGCAGATCACACAGTTTCCAAGGGTACCACGTGACTGTGGCTCCTCTTCCTTTTTATTCTTGACTGAAAAGATGTGAAAGGCTTACTGAATATCAGTCACCACTGAATAAGTATCCAAGATCACTCTGAGCTAGTTCAATCATAGGGGCAAGCATTCACAACCATATGGAAATTGAACTTGGGTTAAGCTTGGTACACTCTAGAAGCATTTGTTACCAAAGTGGATCATAAAGATTCATAACCATCATTCCCATATTTGGATATTTACTCTAAACAACAAGTAGCCTATAAAACAATCCTAGGGATTAAAAAGGCTATATGCATTAAGATTTTCATAGTAATGTTACTTATAATACAAAAACTATAACTGACTTCATTTTCCAACCCAAGAGGAAAAGGTTTAACAAATTACTATATAGTCACTTGATGGACTTTGATAAAGTCTTCTAAAACAAGAATGTGTTACTGTGTAGTGGCTCAGAAGACGACTTATGATATCACGCTCCCTGATAAAACACTGAGCATAAACTTACGTTTACTCTCACTGTAAGTTTATAAAAATCTTTATGCATCTGGACAAGGACAGGAAGGAAACACAACATAGTGAAAACTTTTAAAGTATCAAGGAGATTACTTTTCAATTAATGTTGAATAGAATTTCTGATTTTGGCCTATTTTGGAGCCTTCTCACCCCATCTAGAGCTTGAGTACCAGAGAAGTTCCACATGGAAATTGACCTTAGACAGAGAAACCAGCCTCATCAGTCCTCAGGAGAACAAAGGCGAATGACTTCTGGAAGGACGAGAGTTTTTCCAGAAATAGGAAAGTCAGAAAGCTATGGGTGACCTTCCAGGCATTTCTTCTCATCTGTGAAAGGAGTTTATTCCCTGGGGCCACCTGACTTTGTTTCCTAAGAAAGAATTCATGACTTTTCACTTGAGGGGCTGAGAAGGGGCTTAGAAGGAGCTCAAGGGGCAGAGAAGAATGAGGCAGATTGAGGGTAGAAGACTTAGGTGGTAGAGCAAATTGGGGTACCAGCAAGAGTGACAGTCAAGACAGCCTAAGTACCTGAGAGGTTGTGGATCCACTCTTCATTGCGACACACACTGAGTGATGCCTAAGTCTCCATGCATGAGCAAAGCCATTATATGCATTGTACAATGTTACAGTAGCGGAAGTCAGTGTTTCTGCAGCTAGCCTGCTACCGCTTCCTCAAATATAAGGCGGCTGGATACAACAAACCTCAACTGGAGTGATGGAAATAAGAGAAGTAGTACTCCAAAAGCATCTATGGGGAAATGGAAAAACGTATCTTCTGTCAACTAACAAGAGAAAAGGAAGAAATTGTTCTTTTTTCAGTGGCCCCAAGGGCATTCTGCTCTGGCCAGCTAAATAGATAGATAGGTAGATAGATAAAGTGAGGAATCAGCCTTATTTGTTCTAAGTTTCTGGGAATAAATGACATTTGCACAACATTTGGAGACCCTCATATTTTACCCGGGAATAAGGTCTGAAACTGATTAAGTGAAGTTTGACTTACTTCACTTCCTTCTGGAGGACATCAGCACAAAGAGTAGATTACTCGTGAAGAACAACCAAACACTACCTACTTAAAAGTTAAATGTCTAAGCACTGAAAGAGGAAGGCTGCAATACAATTACCTAGCTAAGAGGTCTTTTTGTTGTTGTTGTTTTGTTGCTGTTGTTTTAATCCTATTTATGTCCATCAAAGCTTTTAACTCCCCCACGTTTGTTTCTTGTGCAAGTCACATGTCACCAAGTCACGTTATCCCTTCCTATATTGGATAGGGACTTCTTTCTGTACAAGAAACCACCAATAATTCTGCAAAGGTCTTTCCCTTGCAAAAGGCATGAATTGCTTTATCAGTATGGAAACAAAGGCCCGGTGAGTAGGGTTGATTCCTAGCCCAAGGTCATGGAATCAGAGGGAATGTGGTAGGCTGCCCTCCCTGGCCCGTCCCCACCCCCCACTGTGGTCCTGCCCATGGGAGAGCACGAGTGGGGCTGGGAAGGCAGAAACCTGTGAAATGCACCTCCTGGTTCCTCCTTCCGGATCTGGGCAGAGATACAAGCTAGCTGGTCACCATCTGCTAGATGGCCAGTGAGTTCTTGCTAATAACAGGGAAATAGAGGCGATGAAAGATCACCTTATGCTCTGTCATCTTCTATTCACGTTTGGCTTCCCTGAAGTACACAAAAGTCAGACCCTGGGGCTGAGCACTTTTAGGTTAGCCATGCGCTTGCCTCTCCAATTCAATTCAACAAGATTAGAATCCATCCAATCTGGTTCAATCCAACTTGACTAAGTCTTCCTGACAATGCCTGCCACATACTATAGTGGAGGAAAGATGAACGCTACTCTTTCAGGTCTTGAAAACTTAATAAAAAAAAAAAAGACCTTGAGCACACTAAATTGGACTAATTATAATCCTTGATTCATGTTACATTGCCACATAGGATCACTGGGCCCTGAATGAACACTGTTTAATTAACTTGCTTAATAATAGCAGGCACCCATTGCCTAACCTAAGAACTCCACCTAGAAACTATTTCCTTAGCTTAGGCTATAGCCCTACTTCCTCACCTACCTTCCCCTGGAACTACTTTTCTGAATTTTCATTTATACTGCTTCCTTCCCTTGCTGTTCAAGTTTTAATACACAACACCTATGCCTAAAAGTATATAGAAACATAGATTTCTGGGACACCTGGGTGGCTCAGTTGGTTAAGCATCTGCCTTCTGCTCAGGACATGATCCTGGGGTCCCAGGATGGAGTCCAATATTGGGCTCCCTGTTCAGCAGGGAGTCTGCTTCTTTCCCTCCCTCTGCCCCTTACCTCCTGTTCATGCTCTCTCTTACTCTCAAATAAAATCTTAAAACCCAGATTGTTTACTTTTATTGCTTTTGAATAGACTTTGGGGAAGAATAAAATGTATTTGCAATACATATTTAATGGTGTCCTCTTTATAGCAATCATAGTTCCACATGCTGGGGAAGAAAGCAGCAAAACAAACTAATGAACAAAAATTTTGGCCTCTATGGTGAGCAAATAAACAGGTAACCAAGTCAAATGTTTAATATACCTGATTAATGATAAGAGCTATGGATAAAAAGAAGACAGGTGGTGGTTGGGGCGCTTGCCCCAGTATTGAAGATCGTGAAGGATGGCTGCCCAGTGCGGGACTACATCTCACAGCTGGGACAGGAGGGGACAGCAATGGTCTCAAGCAGGTCGCCTGAGCCAGACCCTGAATGCTCCTCTGGCTTTTAAAAAAGATTTTAAATTCCCATTTAGGAATGAAAATGCACCCATCTTTTAAGCTCCTGCCAACTGTGTTCTCATGTGGATTTCTGAAGGCACAGTTTGCTGGAACCATGCAGAGTGATGGAAGACCGGCTCTAAGATTCCATGCGAGGCTGGGGAAGGTTTCTTTCCTGCTCCCCAACTGTATGCCAAGGCACCCCCCACCCAGCTTCTCTAGTAATATCCACTGCAAGGGAAACATGGAAGACATAGTTGTCAAATGAATGAAGGAGTAATATTAACTCACACACAGCATTTCCCAGGTTGCCTGTGAGCTTTCAAGGACAGGGTTACAATCCTAGAAAGATTATTCCTGGGGCGGGAGGGCAGTGATGCCTGATACCAATTAACAACAGAGATCCAAGGAGTAGAAGGCTGAGTTGGCATCTAAGTAAGCACTAGGAAAGAAAACCATCAGAGTGCTAACCTGGGTGGTAGCAGGATTGGGTGGGGATTGGGAAGGAGGCGGCCCTGCCAATAACCTACCTATAGAAATTTGCCCCACTAAGGAATTCACTATTGCCAACTGTGAGCTTCTTTGCTCAGAGCAGAATTTTCCATGAGGTGTTTATCCAGTTAAACCTACCCCATGGGATGCTATGTGAATAAAGGTGAAACACGTTTGGGAATCACTACTTTTTTAAAAGTTCACAATATAGGGCACCTAGGTGGCTCAGCCAGTTAAGCGTCTGCCTTCGGCTCAGGTCACGATCCCACGGTTCTGGGATTGAGTCCCTCATCGGGCTCTCTGGTTAGCGGGGAGTCTGATTCTCCCTCTGCCCCTCCCACTGCTCATCCTTTCTCTCTCTCACTCTCTCTCTCAAAAATAAGTAGAAAAATCTTTTTTAAAAAGTTCATACTGTACATAAGAACTAGTAAGGTCTTCCAGAAATCCTGCAATTGAAGACTCAGTATAATTTTTCATCATACTCTGTCTCCCTCTTGTTACAAATGTCTTGCTGCACAAAGGTTAAGGTCCTGGGAAACCAGTCTTCTGTGGACCACTGTGGGGAAAACACTGGGATTGTGGCCACGTAACCCATATTAAGGGAAAAGTTCTGCAGAACAAAGTGGAGGTAAGGAAGGTGAGAATGCCATATTAGAAGGTGGGATCATAAGCAGAATAATGTGCCCCTCCCCCAAGATGTCCATGTCCTAATCCCTAGGACCTATGAATATGTTACTTCACATAATCCTATGGACTGAAGTGTGTCTTCCCCTCTCTCTCCATATGCTGAAGTCCTAATCGCCAGTGGGATGTATTTCCTTTGGGAAATATTAGGTGTAGATGAGATCATGAGGGTGAGCCCCCCCACCCCAAGGGATTAGTGCCCTTGAGAACAGAGAACCAGAGAGCTCACCCTTCCCACCCCTAATTCTCTCCTCTTTCTCTTTCCATCCACAGCTGTGATAGCCCCAGGTCCTGTGTCTTATTATTCCACCCATGCTGTGGATGGAATTCAGCTGACCTTAAAATAGGGAAATTAGGGGCACCTGGGTGGCTCAGTTGGTTGAACGACTGCCTTCGGCTCAGGTCATGATCCCAGAGACCGGGGATCGAGCCCCACATCGGGCTCCCTGCTCGGCGGGAAGCCTGCTTCTCCCTCTCTTCACTTCCCCTGCTTGTGTTCCCTCTCCGGCTGTGTTTCTCTCTGTCAAATAAATAAAATGTTTAAAAAAAAATAGGGAAATTATCCTGAATGAACCCAGTGGAATCACAAAATCCTTACATGTCCAAGTGAGTGAGGGATTTGAAATTGCTACCCCGTAGCCCCTGTAGATGGCAGAAGGGACCATGAACCAAGGGACCCAGATGCCTCTAGGATCTAAAAGTCAAGAAAACAGATTCTTTTAGAGGTTCCAAAAGGAACATAGCCCTTCTAAGACCTGGATTTTAGCCCAATGAGACCCTTCTCAGACTTCTGACCTCCATAAGTAGAAGATAAAAGATTTGCACCGTTTCGAGCACTAAGTTTGTGGTAATTTGCTACGGGAGGCAGATACCACCATTGCTAAGAAAGGAATCAGGGCAAGGAAAGAATTAGTTCAGCTAGGAACAGTTTGTAATGGACACCCAGAGTGAAAATTAGCCCCTTGCTTCCTTCTATACTTCTTGCATCCAGGAGAAATTCCTGAAAGATCTTGATAGAACAAGTTTTCCCAAATTTTAAAAATAATCTCCTGGTCTTTTTCAATAGCAAGATGGAATTGAGGAGCAGTTAAGATATTTGTGCTCCAGAAGGCTTCACAGGAAAAAGTGGTCTTTGATGAAATGCTCAAGCAACACATGCACACATGAACAATTATCTTAAATTATTGTGTTAATTACAAAGAGGATGGGTGACTCATTTATCCATTTAAGAATATGCACTGAACACCTACTGGATGTCTAGATCCCTGAGAATACAAAAGTCCCAAACCATCATGGTAATGGTTTTAGGAAGCTTATCGTTTTCAAATATTACAAAAATACTCACGGCCATTCCCTTGGAAAAACAAAAAATCAAATCTTAGGGCTGGAAGCAAGTGTAGATTCAACCAGTCCAACAGTCTGCCACTGCCTCTCCGATACCTGCTCTGCATGCGTCTTGGCTTCTTTTGGCTGCGACCCCAAGTTGGGGAGTCCTTGTGCTTGAGCACCAATCAGCCTGTCTGCTGAGCTCCGCCCCCCCCCCCCCGAACCCAGGTTCCCAGGTTCTTTCTCAACCCTCACGCTGGTTTCTAACCCAGGTGACCCAGCATTCACGTTCCTGGCACCCCCTTCTCATTCCGAGTCTCCTCTTTTATGCCTAAAATGCGAGTTTTGCTTTTTGAGGCATTGCTGGGCACCGAGAATCTTGAGAGCTTGATGGCATATTGGAGGGGCCAGCAGAGAGCGTTGGTCAAAGGCTGCTCAGGGTGAAGATGGGGTCGCCAGAAGGTAAAGTTGCTAGTTCAATTTGATTTTCAGATAACAGTATGTTCCTAATTTGGCAATATGCTAAAAAATTATTCATTGTTTATCTGGAATTAAAATTCAACTGGGCATCCTGTGTTTTTGCTTATTAAATCTGACAGCCCTAAATTTGTGGGGGAAGGAGGCAAGACCATGGGGGATAGCGGAGTTTGCCTTTGCGTAGACTGTCTGAGTCAGAAGAGACAAAAAGCAAAAGAAATATAGCAGTGCTCTTGAAGGGAAACCCATGAATGGACCTTGCTCTCCTTTTGATCCTTTCTGTGTGATATATGAGTGTATGTACCCATATGTCGGGGTCTGAGTTTTGTTGACATGAGGATTATGGTATTGACGCAAACTGGTGACAGCGATACTGATCACAGATATTGACAAAACCAGCCAGAAATTTTAGAAGTAAAAAAGTGATCTGTCTCAAAGCAACACTACTTACTGCATTTATAGAAACTACCATTTATGTCCAACAGCTACACAGCCCCATCACAATTTTGTTTGTTCCCAGTCTCTGTGCATTTTCATAAAACCATAAAATGTTATGAAGGAGCCTGAGAAATCACCTAATCCAAATCTGACATTTACAGGTTAAGTAACCGAGACTCAGAGAGAGGAAGTGACCAACCCGAGATCGTGCCTTGTCATAACAATATTTTTCAAGGGCTTATCACGTACCAGGCATTTTTAAAATGCTCTGCTTGTATTATCACATTTAATCCTTACAACCACCATAAAATCACCATTATTTGGATGAAGCAAATTGCACCAGAGAGAATTATCTAAGGTCAAGGTTATACAGCTGGAAAGCAGAGAGGCCTGCAAAAGTCCAGTTCACACATGCAGCCATGAAACCCCACAGTCTCTCAAATTAGAGGAGTTTCTATCATTAAATATGTAATACATGTAAAATAGCCCAGTTTACTGTTCCTCTAGCAGGGTTTTGTCCTTAACAACAAGGGCATGCAAGCATAGTTTACAGAAACCTCATTGGCATCTGCTCACTTCCAAACAGCCCACAAACATGTGACATCTTGCTGTGATCAGAGAATAATTTAGTTCCATTTATTTTTTGAAATAATTTTAATTAGACACATAACGCCAGGGTCTATGAGCAAAGCCAACACTTGCAGTGAGAGAGCGTTTTATGAATTTACGTGAGGAGTAGGGAGTAGCCCCTGAGAGCGAAGAAGGAAAAAGCAAACAGAGCAGAAATGAAAATAGAGGCTTTCCTAGACATTGTTACACACAAAATAAATGATGTTCTCTTAGGAAGAGGCAGGCCCTCTCTGCTAGCAGCTGCCTACCAAAGATCTGAACTGGTACAGCCAGACTTTATGTAATTATATCCAGAAGAATCATCGGGGTCTGCAACATGACATTTACTTGGTTTCACAGGCTGCTCGCTTTTCTTCAGTGTCTTTCAGGAGATTATCAGCCCCTTGTATCTCTAGTCACCAAAGCCCTCCGTCCATTTCCAGACCCCAATTTGGCTGTTTATCAAAGGTGGAGGATTAGGCATGCCCATATCTGTGTTGACATCATGTCTTCCTGAACCTACCCTCTCCTGTGATGCAAAAGCCTATCCAAGCTTGAAAGAAAGAAAAAAGAAAAGAGAAAGAAAGGAAGATAAAGGAAAAAAAGAGGAAGCGAGTAGACAACTGGAATTCTCAGAAGCTCCAGGGTCTACCTGGGAGACACCAGGACTCCACTAACTCACTCAATCAGGAATTAGGAATTCCCTCTCCTCGGCACTTTGCCCAAGGAAGGATTCCTTGATGAGTTCCCTAAGTCTGTTTTGCAATGCTCCTATCAAGTACTTCAAATCCTTTCAGAGACAAACCAGGCCCTCCCCTGCCCCCTAGCAAACGGAGACACAGTGCACCCAAAATGAGCTTAGCTTCTTGCAAAAACCGGTCTGCATCATCTCTTCTTCAGAAAGGTGGCAGTGTTGCCCCACCGTTTTGACCACATTACGGAGCAGTCCTAAGGCCTCTAGCGGGTTCACAGACCAACCAGGGCACCAGGGAAAGGAGAGGAAGGACACCATCCACTGTGCAACCCAGAGCCTGGGAGGTTCACCCCGGAGCCTCAGGGCACCGGGGCTCACCGCCCTGGAAACTCTTCAATGTCCATCTCCCTTCAACAGTACAGAGCCTTAGAATACCTCCAATGGACCCCACAGGGGTCTGAGGAACTCCCAGATGACCCTTTCCAACGTCCATTTTTGAAACATGGATCCCAAGTGGAAACACTGAGTGGTCCCATTTGGCAAAGCAGCAGAGAATCATCGTTAAGTAAGGCCAGCATCCTACAACCACCTGTTACTGGGAATGTTCACACAGGAGTTCTCAGAAAGTAATCCACCTTCTAAGGAGGAATTCAGCCATTTACTGAGTGGTTTGCCACTGCGCTTATAAAACCAGTATTACACACAGCGCCATTGAGAAAGAACTTAAGGGGGTGAGCCTCTCCCTGTCTAAAGGCAGGAGCCACGCATTGGTACCTTCCATAGGCGCCTAAACCAACCCTTCAGGGCGAGCCGCTGGATTTCCCGTTTCTCCCTTCCACTCACCTTCACTCGGCGTCCTCTCTGAGATGTTTCTGTATGCGCCACTAACACAGAAATTTGGGGGGAAAATTCTCCATTTATAAATATCAGATGGTTTGGGAAAAAATATTTGTGGCACTGGACTTTTTTTTTTTTCTACAGTGATGTCATCCTAAATACTTGCTGTGCTCCAAATTTGCTATTTTTACTTCCCCCAAGTGACTTTTTTGGGAAATACATTTGTTTGGATTAGCTACATTTTAAGTGACCCTGTGTCTATTAATACACAGCATCAGGTTCATCTTCTCAGCAATTACAACTGATATAATGTAGCTCTCCAACTTGAAATCCCTTATTTGTTCATTTTCAAAGTCCTTCCTTTCCGATGTACCCCTCCAAAATTTCTATTCACAGATACCGGGGGGTTAAAATGAAATAAAAACAAACAAAAATCACATCCAACAATTCAAAGCAATGAAAATGGGAGACATTCAAGTTTCCCGCCCCCCATCCCCAAAGTCAAATAAAAGTCTTCACTTTCAAAAATGTGCTTTGGGGGGACAAAGTGGAAGGAGCCGCGGCCGGCTTGGGAACATTGGTTGGGAAGCAGTTGTGAGCTGCCAAGGAGGAAAGTTAACAAGGAATGCTAAGCGACTTAGCCCTACCTGATCTGAATTTGCTCCTAATCAGCAAAGAATGCTCAGACCCCAGGAGTGTCATGTTGAGTCTCAACGAGCCGCTGGTCCCTTGGCCAGACGCCCCCTGTTTTCCACCAGGAACCGGCTCCCGGGAGCCCAGCGGAGCGCAGCTAACAACCCAGAACGCATCCAACTCTCCAGGAGCGCCCGTGGGTAGGAGGACCGCAGTGGCGGGCGGCCGAAACCCGCGTCCCCAGGAAGCTGGCGGCTCCCCGCTGGCTGCGCGGGGCTAACTGACTCCGAGCCGGCGGGACCCTCCTCCTGCGCCGAGTGCGGCCGGCCCCGGCGGCATCCCAGGCGTGCCCGGCTGATGTCATAGGCTGCCAGCGACCGCGGAGTATCGCCACCACGCCTTTATGAAGGGCCCAAGTTTGCCATCCGATACTTTTTTACTCCTGACAGCAGCTCAGCCAATCAGGCGCGGCGAGCGGGGCCGGGGCCGGCGGCAGCCCGGGGGAGCGGCGGGAACGGAGTCCCGGTCGGCGGCGGGTGGGCGGCGCGCGGGGGCGCAGGGGCTGCGCGGGGGTGGGTGGGAGCCCCGCGGCGGGACAGGACGCACGCGCGAGCGCGAGGAACGCAACGGGGCTCCGGACGCAGCGCGCTCCGGGACTCGGGGGCGCAGGCAGAGACCAGCGGCAGCGGAGAAAGGGAAAAGCCTTTCATTTTCCCGGGATGGATGCGCGGATCCATCCCGGAGACGCAAGGCCCTCCCTCTGGGGGAAGACACAGCAGTGGAACGCGCGTGGGGGGAGGAGGGTGGGACTCAAGGAGGGAGGGTCTCAGGAGCGGGGGAGGAGGTCAGAGCTCGGGTCCGACTTAGGTTGCAAAGGCTCTAGGCTTTTCCTACGCGTGAGTCCCGTAGGGGGAAAATCCATTGTGCCGGCGATTACAAGCTCTACCTGGGATCAGTTGGCTCCTAATCACCAAAGAAGGCTCATCAGCAAGTACAACAACGGCTCTGCCCTCAGGAAGCTTGCTCAGGAGGTGATGGCACCGAAAATCAAACCCAAACTGTGTACCTACGTGATGTTGGGTTGAATTAATTTACAACCTTCTATGCGCCTGGGCTCCAGGTCTCCTGGGTCACATACAGAACTGCTTAGGTCTCAGGAGAACGCAACCCTTTAAAGGTTGGGGGGAGTGACAGGTGAAGACTCGATAGGACAAGCTCCTGGGACAACTTCTGGTCCCCTGAATTCAGACCTCTGCCAGAATTCTCTGATCCTTGTCTTCATTCTTTGGATCAGACCAGTCTTTTTTGCACAGAAGGTCTTCTGAGTGAGGCCTTTCCCTTCCTGGGTCAAAAGAGAAGCAAAGCAATCCCAGCCCTGTTCCCATTGGGAACTGTGTCCTAGCTGCTTAGGGAGTTTCCAGGCAGATGGAAGGCACAGGAGCCTCTCAGTGAATATGTCCCATTTCCAAACACAGTGTGTTACTTTCCTAGTCCTTCAGTAACAAGTTACCGCTAGTTCAGTGGATTAAAACGACACAAATTTACTACCTTGCAGTTCTGGAGGTCAGAAATCTGAAATGGGTTCTCATGGGCTAAGATCAAGGTACTGTCAGACCTATGATCCTTTCCGGAGGATCTAGGGGAGAACGGTTTCCTTACCCAGGTCCAGCTTCTAGGGGCCAACCATGCTCTTCTGCTTGTGGGCCTTTCCTCTCATCTTCAGACCCAGCAGTGGTGGGAACCAGCCCTTACCTCTCAGGTGACTCATCTCCCACCCCCCACTTCTGCCTCCCTCTTCCACACTTTAAGGATGTTTGTGATTACATTGCCCCCACCCACCCCCCACCCCGGGGTAAACCTGATTGCAAGGTCAGCTGATTGCCAACCTTAATTCCATCTAGTACATTCATTCCCCCTTTGCCATGGAGTGTAACAGATTCCTGGGATTGAGATGTGAGCAGTGGGGAGGGGAGACATTATTTTTCTGATACAGAGTGATGCCCTCCTCCTCCCAGTGTGTTCCTGTCCTCAGTGAAGCCCCAAGCACCTCGTCTTCAATGGAAAGAGGTCAAGGGCTGGGGTTTGGGAACCTAGGGCTGCAAGAGCCTGGCGGTATGCCAGTGACTTTGAGCTGCCTGTGGCCAGGACGTGCTCTGCGGGGCGGGGAGACCAGTGACATAGGGAACATTGCAAAGTGATCCAGGTAGAGAAAAAACACATTAACAACAACAACAAAAACAAACCCAGATTTTTCTCTGGAGGGCCGAAGGGCTGAGAAGAGGTCCACGCAACTTGGCAGAGAATTATTTTTCAGTGAAAGTTGTGCGGAAAACAGCTGGAGCCAGCAAGGGTCTGCGTGACCCAGGGGAGTTGGACAGGAGCACATTGTTTTCCCTCCGCTGGTCTGACAGTGTATGTGTGTGTGTGTGTGTGTGTAGGGGAGCTTGGTTTCTTTTTTGAGTGCGTTTGGGAAATGCTGGTCGCCAAGATGTCAATTTTCCCATCGCAGCCCAGAGCTGCTGACGTCTGCCCGCTGAGATTTATGCCCCCTACGGTGTGGAATATCTCTGGATATAAATATGCTCATATACGAGCTCATCCTTCCTCCTCCCCGTGTGAGCACTTTTTTTTTTTTTTTTGAAAAAGCAATTTGGGGAGGCTGTTCCCAAGGGGAAAAGATCTCCAAGCAGCTATGAGAGCAGCAATGACATGCCACGAAGCTCTGTCCTACAATTTGACCATCCTGGTGGCCTTTGTCTCATGCAATCCTGGGAGTTCTCTCCAGAGCCTGTGATGTAAGGTGGAGGAGAGATAGGAGTTGCCTGCGTCAGGAGGATCTTCATCGGACTCTGCGCTCCCTCTGTGACCTGGAGCGAGTTACCAAGTCTTCCAAAACGGCAACTTCTGGTAATATGACGTTGGAAATACTTCTAGAAGGGGTGGGGAATTTAAATGAGATAGGGCGTTGGGAGTGCCCAGAACAATTCTCCATGGCGTACTTTGTGTTTTAGGTCCCTCTCTTGACCCTCTCCTGACCTCCCATCATTCTTGATGATTCCAAGCAATCCTGAAACCCTGTGTTACGGCTTTCTTTTATTTGGCCAAGAGTTATCTACTGAGTAACAAATTACCACAAGTGTAGCAGCTTAACACAGCACCCATGCTAACTATCTCACAGTTTCGGCGGGTTGGGATCCTGAGTGTGGCTTAGCTGGCCCTGGGCTCAGGATTTCACAGGGCTGCAGTCAAGGTGATGGCACGGGTTGTGGCCTCCTCAAAGGCCCAGTGTCCTCTTCCAAGCTCATTGATTGAGTAGAATCCAGCTCTCCTTGCACCTCAAGAACCATCATAGCTCGCTCCATCCAGGCCAACAGGAGAATCTCTCTTTCACGAAAGACCCTCTGAAAGGACTCCCCTGATTAGGCCAGGCCCACCCAAGATAATCTCTCTTTTAATGAGCTCAAAGTCATCCCATTCAGGAAACTTCATAGTACCTGTAAAACCCCTTGACTTTTGCCAAATCACATAACCTAACTGTGGCTGTGTCATCTGTCACATTCAAGGGTCTCTCCTATGCTGAAGGAGAGAGGGTTATACAACGGTGTAATTCACTGAGGCTTCTGCCCTTCACAACTGGGGTCCTGGGCCTGCAGCCAGCTGGGAGTGTTGTGTCTGAAATTGTGAGTCCACTGCCCAGCTCAGGGTGATCAGCTTGAACCCTGACCCTGTGTGGACTTCCTCGTGGGGCCACCTGGGGTCAGGGGCTGGGTCTCAGGGCACAGGGTGGTGATCAAAGGGACAGCTCACTTATGTGGACCTCAGGACCTCCAGTTCTGTTAGCACAATCCCCTCCACCACCCCAAGGTCATCACTGTCCTCTTGGACCTCATTGTTCTCCTTGTCCTCAGTGCCTGTCCCTGGTATCATCTGCTGTTTTCTCTTTTTTTCCTTTCACATGTCTGATGAACAACTTCAAGGGAGCATCTCTTCCTCTTTCTTTCATTCACTGAAAGTGTGTGTAGGGATCTGTGCAAGCCACTTTGGTGAGTGTCCTGGTTAGATATACACCTTACAAGCAGGTTTGCACACTCCCATGATTCGACCAGCTATAGGAGAGATTGTGCTGGGAAGGAGGGTGTCTGGGCAGACCCAACACACAGGACTGGTCCAAATGGGGCAGCGATGATCTATAGCTCAGGTTGACTGCACAGACAGAAACTTATTGTCATTCCCTCCACATATGCAAACAAACTGAAAACCCAGGGGAAACTGTTCCATGTATTGGTTTCTAAAAATGTGAGTGACTATTAGTAATTTCAAAAAACAAAAGCAAGCAAGCAACCAACCAAACAAACAAAAAACTCTTAAAACATAGTGTGAGTCAACCAGGGACAGATTCAGGATGTGGGACCTGAGCCTTTATATATCTGGGTGGGTGGGGAGAGGAGAGGAGGCTTTAAAAAAATAAGTGCAGAATCAGAAATGGAATGGTTTATGAAAGTGTGGCTTTTGACCAAAATTGAGAAATGGAATCACAACTAACTGGAGCATGGAAGATTCGGATCCTTCAGTCAACTGACCAGAAATGGTAATGCAGAAATGCTTGCTACTTGCATCCTGCCTTCCCTTCCCACCTCGAACTCTCTAGAATTCCCAGCTATTCCCAGCACCCCCAGGGCTGGTGTCAGTGGGAGGAAGGACCCTGAAGCATAAGCTTCATTAACTTCGTGGTAAATCCATCTCTGGGGCCAATAAAACATGTATTCAAGCCGAATGAGGTTCATATGCCTCTCCCAAGAAAATCTAGTCTCTAAGAGGCTCTGTGACCTCAGGCACGAGAGTAAAATGTGTGCTAACAAGATACCAATTTAAGAAATTACCTATTTAAGGAACAAGGCCTCAACCTGTCAATTTTGTTTCAATTTCAATTCCAGAGGTATTTATTAAGCATGGACTGTGTTCTAGCTCTGCAGGCATTATAACACAGTTGTGACCCTAGACCTCCAGGGGGTAAGGGTGCAGGGGCCAGGCATCCCCCAGCTCCCAGCGCACAGAAATCCAATGTCGTTATTATGCTAGTGTTGGAATGAAATCTCCGATGGAACTCATGGGGGATGCCCTATTAATATAATCTGTTTTTTTTCATTAAAGTGAATGTAGAAGGACATTTGCCTAAGTTAAACAAAAGCTTTAAGTTAAACAAAGGTAAAGAAATTAGTTTCAGTTGGAAGTCTCTGTCACAACTCCTTGTCCCCCTAGCTGCCAGCAGTGTTTCTCACCCCGTCACCCTCTCTTTGCCCTTCTCCATCCTAGCTTGTGCCCAAAGAAAGGGAATGCAATTCGATCATTCTGGTTTAAAGCCACTGGGCTGGGCCACATTCACTAGAGGGCAGGGTCACTTCATTAAAGTCATGCTTCCGAGCATCGCCTCTTCTTGGGCTACTTCTTGGTTGCTGTTGCTGTTGAGAGGGCGGGAGAATCACAGATCAGAAGCAAAAAATGTGCATTCCGACATGTGTTAGTATTTCTTCAGCTAGTTTCACTGGATTTATGCAATGACTGTGTCCTTGGGGTCCAGGGGACATACAAGAGGTTCACTGCATGGCTGTGACTTATTTGCCCTAAAGAATATGGAAGCTGGAGGCGCCTGTTGCACAGACTGGGGCTATGGTTGTCCTTCACTAGTGGATAGATGGAATTTGTTTCATGCCAATTCTTTGGTTCCCCTTCATTTTTTCCCTATACCTTGAGGGCACAGGATGATGAATAATCTTTGTCTAACAGGCGCTGGTCAGTCTCTGTGCTTCTAGATTCTCTTGAGGGTTAGGCATTGTTGATCCTTTCCTTTCTCTCAAAACTCCGTCCAAATCTGTCTGTCTGCCTGAATTTTCTTATATTCTAGACCCATATAGCCAAATGCTTTCTCTGCTAGACTTTCCCGAAAGAGCCCAGATGTCCATTGACAAATAAATAAATAAGATGTGGTCTATATATACAGTGGATTATTAGCCATCAAAAAATGAAATCTTACCATTTGCAACGACATAGATGGAACTAGAGGGTATTATGCTAAGTGAAATAAATCAATTGGAGAAAGACACTTATCATATGATCTCACTCATGTGGAATTTAAGAAATGAAACAGATGAACACAGGGAAAGGGAGGGGAAATAAAATAAGATGAAATCAGAGAGGGATACAAACCATAAGAGACTCTTAAGTATTGGGACCAACCTGAGGGTTACTGGAGGGGAGGTAGGTGGGGGGATGGGGTAACTGGGTGATGGAATGAGCACTGGGTATTACATAAGACTGATGGATCACTGACCTCTACCTCTGAAACTAGTATTACACTATATGTTGATTAACTGATTAAAAAAAAAACAACCAGTACAAAACCTAAACTTACTGCTTCCTCTCACCAAGTTTCCCTATAAGACCTTCTCCCTTTCCTGCACTTCCTGTTCAATGAATGGGCAAAGTATTCCCCTCATCTCTGGCTTGGGTGCTAGCCCACAATCCACCACTGCATTCTGTCCATCATCAACCTGTCACCATGCCACAGCCATTCTCTTGAGTTCCTCTTGAACCTACCCCTTTAATTTGTTCCCAGTGCCTCTTCCTTACTTCCAGCCCTCCTTGCTTTTCTCCTGGTTTGTTCCAAGTGTCCCTTGAGTGGTCTTCAGGCTCCTCATCGTCCCCGGCTCCAACCTGTTTTCTGTGTTGTCATCAAAGGGATGTTTCTAAATCATAAGCAGGATCATTTTGCTTCCTGCCTAAATCCTCCCTTGCCTCCCTAGTGCTATACTCCTAAGAATGACATAGCAAGCTCCATGTTATTTGGCCCTATCAACTTGAACATTATTTCCTGCCTTACCCATTTTATTCTGTAGATACTGGTAATGACAAACAGTTTTGCAAACACGGAGGCTTTTTCTATTTTTCTTTTCCTAAGATGCCTCTTTTTACTTAGAATGCTGTCTTTTCTTGGTCTCTACACATCCTACTTATAACTTCACTAACCAAAGTCAGGCGGCCATATTCAGAAAACCTTCCTTGACAGCTCAAGTGAAGAGTATCATGTCCTCCCTGCTTTGTTACTTTCCTATCTTGCATGTACTTTTGTTATTGCATATGTCAGGGAGGACTGTCAATTACTTTTTAACACAAAAATCCTTCCACCAGTTTATGAGCCCCTGGGGGACAGAAATATTGTTTTCATTCATGCCCATAACCCACTATCTATTTTCCCTTTTAATTTTATGTTGCTGGTTCCCGGCATGACTCATCTTGTAATAAACTGCCCTTCAATATTATTTCTGATTGAATTATTATATATAGACTAGTTTCCTTGTTCTTTTTTTTATCTTCTCTTTTGCAAAGAGTTTATAAACTTCTTAAAGACTTTGGCTACATCTTACTGTTCTTTATATTTACCAAGGTGTCTTATACGATGGCTTTCAAAGGTAGCGGGAACAGGGGTGGGTGAGCTGATGCCTGGGGGATGGGGGCTGTTTCGCTCTGATTCACTCCATTCACGCTTTCCAGAGATGACGAAACCCCTTCTGGTTCATTTGGTCCGATCTGGGAGCTTTGCTTTTTCTTCAAAACCTTCCCCCACCCCTTGGCAACTGATCACATTCTGTTTTCCTAACTCCTCACTTTGCTCCGCTCCCCTGCCTCTCCCTGGCTCCCCAGAAAACAGAATGGAAGCCCATAAATCCTCGACCTGCTTCAGATGACCTGACAAGTCCCATGTGCCTCGCCTCCTTAACCTGGGCCGCCGATTATGGCTAAGGAATGATGAAGCACTACCCAGTAGTAGGGAGGGAGTATGGGGGAGGGGTGGGCGCAGCAGTACTATTCAGTGAACCGCAATCATTCCAGAGCTTTCCAAAACTCTTCTTTACCTCATTGCATGTCTCCAAGGCTGTGAATTTAAGGCAGGAGAGTTGGGTGGGGGAGGGGGTGGGGGCGGTGGTGGCACCGTGTGGAAAGAGTATTTCCATTCCTCTGGAAACACCATGGCCCACTCAGGGAGTTAGAACAGGTTAATTAAAACTGACATCTGACTATTAAAATTAGGACATTCCAAGTCAGAATGCCTGAAAAGGGAAAATTCCAAGTGCTATTAAAACCAGCTATGATAACAGTATAGAAAATTCAGGGTGGGAGTCTTGTTAACCAACAATACCCTCTCTCGCTCATCTCAGGAACCCGGTGTCCAGTAAAAAGAAATTTAAAAAAAATTATTCATGAGGTGCCTGGGTGGCTCAGTGGGTTAAGTGCCTGCCTTTGGCTCAGGTCATGATCCCAGGGTCCAGGGAACCAGCCCCGCATCAGGCTCTGCTCAGCAGGGAATCTGCTTCTCCCTCCCTCTCTCCCTCTCCCCCTGCTTGTTCTTTCTCTCTCTCTCTCTCTAATAAATAAAATCTTACAAAAAAATTCGTTCATTTCAGCCAAGGGCCAAGCACTGAATGCTTCTGCAGCAGAATTTCTTTTTATGACTATTAAGTTGAATGTCAGTTTCATAGAAATTGACCCTGGTATCTCTCAGAGGTAAATTCACATGGTGTTAGGACAAGGGTTGCAACCTTAAACATGACTCTTTTTGTAAGTTTTTTTTTTTTTTTTTTTTTTTTTTTTTAGTAAATCAAGACTATCTTTTTTTAAAAGCACAGTTATGGATTCACAGAAAAACTGAAAAAAAGGCCCAGAGATTTCCCATACATCTCCCCCAACCTCTCAACAGGTGCGAACCTCCCTTCTGCCAGCCGAGCGGTCCATTTCTAACATCTGACCGGCCTACGCTGATACATTGGAACACACACAGTTCAGAGTTTACCTTATAGTGTGCTTCTGGTGTAGGCTCTGTGGCTTTGGAGGAACATGTAATGACACGGAAGATGCACTGTGACAGTATTGTAGAAAACAGCACTGCTGCCCTAAAGATCCTCCGTGCTCCACTTGCCCTGCACCCTCCTGTATGATTTTTCTGTTTTACAACTGCACTACTGTTATGCTTCAGTTCATAGGACTTGTGCCTTCTTGAAGCCCTTTTGTGTGTATTTCCCTTTGTGATGCTTATAGCTATCCTGTAAGGTACTGAAGACTTTTTTTTTTTTTTTTTTGACAGCTGGGGTAGTGGGCTTAGAAGAAAGGAGTACTGAGTCACCAAGCTTGTTCTCCCAAGTAGAAGATCAGGTCTCCTCTGTGACTGTTCTTTTTAGGACCTTTTTTAGCCTCTTCCTTGACAGTTGATTCCGAAGTCTGCTCCTGCTTCCCTCTCTGGGTGTATAGGTGCCCTGCCTTTGACAGGTAGGTTATTGGTTTGTTTGTTTGTTTCTGGTTTTTTTGTGTGTGTGTTTTTTTTAAATTTTTAAAAATTCCTCTGGGTGGTCAGTATTCATGTCACAGAAAATGTAAACTTTTCTATGTGGCTTCCTGGCTTGTGCAGTGTGTTCTTACAGGACGTTGCCAATTCTTATTTTTCTTCTGGAAAATTCTTTATTCCGAGATGACCCTGGTGCTGAACCATTCCATTAAAACAAACAAACAAAACAACAAAAAAGTGCACGCACACACACACATCCAGGATTTTGTTACATTATCATGGAAAGCTAAAGAATGGTAACCGTGTGTCTAAGGCTTTCTAGACGTGAGGCTGGAGTATCTTCCAGTGTGCTTGACAGAAAATTTGCAAGGAGGAGCCTAGAAGATTCAGTAGAATTTACCTGTCTGCTGATGGGTTGGGTTCAGAAAGGAGTTTAGTGAAACATGGGGCTGCCGGCAGCATAATTCTTCCTTTACATATAGGCAGTGGTAGCATGGTGGCTACTTATGGATGTGGGTTAAAGGATGTGAGTTCTGGAGTCAGATGCCTTATGGATGTGGTTTAAAGGATGTGGGTTCTGGAGTCAGATGCCTACGTGTAATTCCAGGGCTTTATTGTTTATTACCTGTGTGACCTGTGTGACCTCAGGTAAGTTACTTAACCTCTCTGTTCTTTGTGTCTCAGTTTTCTTGTTGCAAGATGAGGATATCTAAATCATAAATTTATGGAGAGGATTCAACAGATAAATATGTATAAAGCTCTCAGGACAAAGCCTGGCACATGGAAAGCTCCCCTGAAAAGGAGAGCCATGATGATGGCCATAATGGTGGGAGTGAGATACACATCAACCAACCCATTCACAGGCAAAGCTAGAGTGCAGAGGGGCTCATCATATATTCTGAAGTGCTCTACCAATGCTACATATCTGTGAATGGTGATCCTTTGGGAAAGAATTGTTTTCTGTGGTAGAAAGAGCCAGAGCACTTCCAAAGCCGTGGCAAGGTCAGCATTCTGGAAACAGCTGCCAGTGACGGGAAATCAGACTGCCCTTGCAAGAAATAAGTGCCTCCCCCTGGCTGGCTGTGGTACTGCAGGTGGAGGAGTATGCCCCCCCCTCGCCCCCACCCCCGCAGGTTTGCATTGGCTGGCATCTGAGGTTTTTTTTCTAGAGATTCCACTGGAAATATAAATGTGCAATGATCCTTGCTTAAGTTAATTATAATAATGGAAACAATGATATTCAGTTTTAAGTTTTGTTTTGTCTTACTTTTCTTTTTTAAGATTCACTTGTTTATTAGAGGGGGAGAGAGAATACTTGAGCATGGGGAGGGGCAGAGGGAGAGAATCCCAAGCAGACTCCCTGCTGAGCATGGAGCCTGGTGCAGGGCTCAATCTCAGGACCCTGAGATGATGACCTGAGCCAAAACCAAGTCGGATACTTAACTGACTGAGCCACTGAGGCGCCCCTGTTTTGACTCTACTTGAAAAGGAAAATCAAACCTTGCAGACTAATACCTACTTGCGTAGAACTTTGAGAACTTAGAACTAATGTTTCTAAAACATTCCGTGTCCTCTTTTTTTGCTGTTGTCGCTGTATTTGGGTTTGCTGATCGGCAATTTTGAAGACAGACACACTATCGTACCTGCCAAAAAATCGAGCTGCAGGTTAAATGTTAAGAGACCTAACTTATCATCAAAAAGTCTGCTGAATATGGGCTACGAGACACTTATTTAAATGTATGTGTTTATATGTAGGTACAAGTACAAAACAGCATTGGCTAACATCAAGTCAATTATAGGAATGTTCATGGTTTCATTTAATAAACAAACTAGCCTTGGGAAGTAGTACCAGTTTTCCTCTCATTTTACAGATAGGGAAACAGATTCAGAGAGAATCCCATCCTTCAATAAGGGGCTCTATCCCACGTGCCGTATCTCGGGGAATCTCCCCTTGCTTTAGAGTGCCTCCTTTGAAATTTTCAGTCTTGTGGTCAGCAGTGCTACCTTGTTTAAGACCTCTGAGCCCAAATCAGACAGGCTGGGCCCCCTCCCTGGTCTCTATCTCCTCCAAGGTGCTCTCAAATGCTGTAGCCGATGGTGGGGCTGACCAGACGCGCACAGAAGCTCCAGCACCGGAGCTCACTGAGTGCTCCGTGGCCCCGTGGCCAGCCCTGACCACATCCTCTGACTGTTGTGTTATTAGGCTGCCAGCGTCATGCTGACATGCTGATTTTTTTAAAAAAAGATTTTATTTATTTGACAGAGAGAAACACAGCTAGAGAGGAAATACAAGCAAGGGGAGTGAGAGAGGGAGAAGCAGGCTTCCCGCAGAGCAGGGAGCCCGATGCGGGACTTGACTCAGGGACTCCATGATCATGACCCGAGCTGAAGGCAGACGTCTAACCACCGGGCCACCCAGGCGCCCTTGACATGCTGATTCTGAGTGACTCAAATTATTTATATGGGCAGGAGCCCTGCAAAAAAAAAAAAAAATCCCCAAAGCCCCCATAACTCTTGGGGAAGGGGGACATAGCCTTGCTTAGAGAAGTTTGAATAAAATCATCTAGCTGGGTAAGGGGAAAGGCTGTTATTTGACCTCGGGAATGTCAGGCACTCACATATTCATTTTTTTATCTTTAAGATAGCAGGAGTTGTGATTCATATATGTAAATTTTGCAAAAAATGATCAATTCCCTCAGCAATACTAAGATGCACAGAATGATCAAACAACCCCTCCACAGTTTTCTTCGGTTTCTGATCACCTTCCATGCTAGGCCTATCTTACATAAGAATATGAACTTGGTAGTGTCCTCAGGTTTATTTATGGGACACTGGAACTTCCCAGGAGTGAATTAATGGTTTGGGATGGGTATGATGGCACTAGCCTTTAAGCCACTCGTGGCACTGGTGTGGCCAGATCCTTGAAGAGACATAGATGGATTTTTAGAAATGGCTTTCCGATCGTTAGTTGGAGATGACACCACCTCTGGGAACACAGCAAAGACATTTCTGATGTCCAACAAAAGTGTCACCAACGAGAGAGAGAGAAAAAAATACAATGCTTCTGTAAACATTCATGACAGTGGAATTAAAAAATTCCTGACATCTGTTTATTCAAGATTATAACTCACTTCAACATCACACAGAATGAAACCCCTTTAAGCAGATAATAAGCACAGCACGTTCTTTATGGTCATGCCAACGATAAAACTAGAAGACTTTACTATTTGTTATTTATTGGGTTGACTAGACAAATCATTCTTCCACATGCCAGCCTTGGAAACTTCCTTATTTTCTCTCTCCTTCTGATAAATAAAAACAGCATAGGGTGGGTAAATTTGTCTTAATCACTTTGCACTTTAAAAGCAACATTAGGGGCACCTGAGTGGCTCAGAGGGTTAAGCCTCTGCTTTCAGCTCAGGTCATGATCTCAGGGTCCTGGGATTGAGTCCCACATCGGGCTCCTTGCTCAGCAGGGAGCCTGCTTCCCTTTCTTTCTCTGCCTGCCTCTCTGCCTATTTGTGATCTCTCTCTGTGTCAAATAAATAAATAAAATATTTTTTTTTTCTTTTTAAAGCAACATTAGTTGGTGTTGGTGCTGAGGTTCCAGAATTCACAGCAAAGACAGAATGTATGTGTGTTTTTATTTCCCATTAGGTTTGTGGAAGGGTCACCTTTAACTCTTGTCAATTGTGGACGCTGCTGGGGTTTTTTTCAAAAAAATTTTCCAATGTCTATCAGAAATCCATTTGTTTTTCTTTATCTTCGACCACCATGCCAGACCACACCAACACATATTTCTTACTTAGATGGTGTAAATAACCACCTAATGATTCTCCCCAACTCCTATTCTTGCCCCTCTGAAGTCCACTCTTTACAGAGTCAGAATGATGTTTTTAGTATAAATCCGTGTAAAACCATCCCTTGCCCAAAACTCTCCAGCAGCTTCCCACTGCCCTCAGAATACAATCAACACCTTCTCATGGCTATTCTGGATGTCTTCTGATGGCTTCTCTTTCCTCCTCCAATCTTACTTCTTCTTTCTCTAGCCCACCCTTCACTCGGAAGGGTGTGGGGGAAGTACACCAATTCAGCCAGCGTTAATGGACTCCTTTGCTCTTCACTTGCTGGTGTGTTTAGCCAATGGGGAGCTCTGATATGCGTAGGAGGGAGGTGGGAGAGTGAGGTCAGGGCATTTGTTTTCCAGGGTCCCCTGACCCCCCAGCATCCACTGAATGAAGGCTACAGCTCTCTCCAGCTGCCTCCTCCCTATCATGGGTCCTCTTGGCCACTCCCCCTGCCCCCAGCACCAGGAGCGGTCAAAGTGCCCTCCCATTCCTTTCCCTGTGAGTGTTTTCTGTGCTCTGTGGTTTCTCTACCCGACCTATGTCTTTGTAAATATCCCTCTTATTGAACTCGCTTCCATTTGCCCCACATTCATGTGCCACCTGCTCATCGCTAACCTTAGAGTTCTCCAAGTCTAGTGCCTGCCTACCCCATCTTGGTAACTGTCCTGCTTTCCACATCCACCCCACACTCAGTCGCTGTCCTCACTGCCTGCGATATCCGCCTGCTAGACCTTTGCATGCCTCGGCTCCATTCGTGGGAGCATCAGCTTCACAGAAAGGTCTTCTCTGACCTTCTTACCTTAAGTAGCCCACTCCTCCCAAACACGCTCTACCAGTTTCTCCATTCTGTTCTGTTTTCTTTCTCTCTTATCGTTTACTGAAATGATCTTGTTGAGTTGTCTCCTTTTTTTGGTCTCTACTCTGGGAATGTGAGCAGGCCTCTTGTCTCTCCTGTGCCCCAGTGGACCCCGCAGTGCCTGGAGCTGTGCCTTGCACATGGTGGATGCTCAGTAAATGGTTGCTGTTTGTTGAATGAATCCGGTTGGACTGTTTAATTCTACAGATGAAAAAGCTGACATCCCTGGAAATGGACCTTGTTTGGGTCTTCACATGGGTCTTTGAGCCAGGGTTCCTGTGACCTAGGGCTGCCCTTCTCAGTTTTTGAATTCCAGTCTTATTTGTATCCTTTCTTTTCTGTAGAAAGGGGCCTCTTCTCTCTACTGTCTATTTACTGGATTTGTCTATTTTTAATACAATGAGTAATTTCTTCTAAAGCATGTATTTTCTACTGTGCATTTCCCCAATCTTTCTCTATTCTCTCTCTATATTCTTGGACACGTCCCATCTCCATGCCTTCTTATAGCTAGGAAGCATGAACTGAGAGCTAATATTTAGATAATTGATGTGGGAAAAACCATATTCACATGGCAGAGCAACTGGGGAAATCAAGACCTGGAAGATCCTTGAGGAAGTCGGGGCATCTGTATGCAAATAGTAATAATAATGAGTTACCACTACCTCATCAATGAGTACATGCTCTGGACCATAGGATGAGGCTTTACACATAATTCATAAATGTACACATAAATTCTTATCTATTCCTCATAGCAATCCTAAGACCTGTACACCTTCCTCTCTCTTTAGAGGAGGGAGCTGACATTCAAGGAGGCTTCTGGGAAAGTGGTAGAAATTCTGACATGGGCCTCTGTCTCCCTACACCCTCTCAAGGCTGGTGAGGCTCCTGGTAAGTCAGGATAGGGAGCTGTAGGTTGGAAGCTGGGTAACCTCCAAAGTGGGGAATGAGACGAATATACCACTCTGATCAGGAGTTCAGCCCGAGCTTAAGGAATCAGAGATGGGTGAAGAAGAGAAGCTCAAGGAACAGAGTCCAAAAGTGCCAATTTGGGGCTCGGGGGAAAAAATTAGATCTTAAGCACCGAAGTCAGATGTAGCCAATGCTCTTCATAAAGATGGTGATTTCTGGCCTTTTGATGTTCTGGCAGCTTTCCTAAAACCTTAAGAATATTCTTTGGAAATGACATGGGGGACAATGAAAATGACATGGGGAAAAAAGGAAATGACATAAGAAAAAAACCCACTTGATATTCAAGGAGGGTCTTTTTTTCTGACTCAGGGATGAGAGGAATTTACTGGCCAAACCCTTTTGAGGGCAGAGGTAAGTTGCCCCTGAAACATGGTGACTAGCTCTGGAAGCCTAATAAAGCAGTGACTCAGGACAGAGTCAGGAAGAAGCATTCGGAGGGTAGGAGCATCTGGCAGAAAGAGAGGCAGCCAAGCTGAGGGTGTGTAGCCTTTGACTTCCAAACAGATGATTTCAGACTGCCGCCATGTCTCAACACTTACTTGCAGCCCAAGGTTAAGTATGGAATGTATTTTCTTGACTGGAGTCACCTACCAATGCCTACTCTGTGCTCCAGAAGGTTTCTCTCCAATTTACAAAAGGGATGAATGGCCAGAAAAAACGGTCAGGATGCTTCATCGAGGGGAACCAAAGCTGGGTGGAAGCAATGTCCAGCCATGAAATATTAATCTCAAGCTTCATGCATCCCAAGGAAATTTCTTAATGTATCGCCATGCAAGGGTTGTTGTGCAATTGACCCTAACAAAAAACACTTGTGTGCTTTACTAAAGTCTACTTTTGAGCCGCCCAATGTTTTCATCATAATATTTACTTCTGGGTAAATAGGCTAAATTCTCTAATTCTGATACAAAACAGAAAGATCAGAGATTGAAAATAAATAGATGACATGGCTGTTTAAAGATAATGTAAAATGTTTTCTAGCAGCATAAATATTTGATTGTAAAACTTTCAATATGTTGTGTCTATTAACTAGTAATGTACAATATTTAAATAATTCAGCCAGCCGATGTGGGCCAGGGTCACAGGGGAAGACGTGGTGAAGGCCCAACCTGGCGAGACGCCAACTTGCAGTCATAACACAGCCCTAAGCCTGTCCCCAGACACTATCTGTTCCATCTGGAGCTCTTTGCTCAGGACCAAGCCACAGACAAGAGCAGAGGGTTAAATGGAACATGGGGACATGTGAAATTTCCCTGTCGCCTTCCATTGTTAATGTGGTTTGCTTAGAGCTTCTATGTGTCATTTATAGTCGAACCTTCAGATGTTCAATTCAGTCAGTACTCTTTAGCACGATCCTTTGATTTTTGTGTTTGGTGGCAAGGGAGAGGGGTAACATTTCTGGAACACCCTTGGGACTCAGGTGGAATTATCTGAAAATCCACCCACTCCACTGTATCCCTGCCTCTCTACCCATGTCTTCTGGCAAGGAGCATTTAATTTACAGTCAGAAGGATGTGATTTGTGAATTGTAATTTGGGAAACCTTTTAAGCTATTTGAATTTGGGCATCTGTACAAATCTCTCTGAGTCTCACTGTCATCAGTATAAAAGGGGACTAGTAAGATGGGCCCTGGCAATTCCATTGGGTGATGTGAAGAGGATCACAAAGGAAAACGAGACAGAATAGCTAAAGTATAAAAATCCTCTAAGGGACTGTCCTCGTTTGAGGGAGGGCTGCATTCATTGCAGAGTGTACCCTTCTTGGTACATGCTCCACCATCTAACACTGAGCCCAGCACATTGTGAATCCCTTTACATGTTTGTAGATGGATTGAATGAGCATTGCTGGCAGATAAGTGGCCCTCTCCCTACTCTGTTCTCTGAGGAGTGGCTCAAAGAGTAGGAACTTCCCAGAGTGAGGAATCCCCAGCTGATCAAAGCCCACAATGCCCATTTTCAAGGGATATATCCTGTAATCTCCAGAATCCTCAGATCTATGAATAATGTTGAAGAAGAGAAAGGCAAGGCTTCCCTGAGATTCTGGAATTCTGGGGGATGATCTGCCTTCACTCCTACTCCTGGCCTGGTGGCTTTCTGATGCAGATCAATCTCCTGGGTGATGCTGTTCCCAAGAAAAAGGCAAATTGATAGATGTCATGGATTCTAGGGTGGTTCATAAAAGTGAACATGACTTATTTCACCTTGTTTTATGTTTTCTGCTTTTCTATGATTCCATAATAGTTGTTAATTTTCTCTTTACATCCTGTATTCTTAAAGTGATTTTCAAATTCTCTTTTTTAAATTTCTTTTAAGAGTATTTATTTGAGAGAGAGAGAATGAGCAGTGGGGTGAGGGGTAGAGGGAGAGGAGCAAGCAGACTCCTCCCTGAGCAGAGAGCCCAACACAGAGCTTGTTCCCAGGACTCCAAGATCATGACAGGAGCAGAAGTCAGATGCTTAACTGACTGAGTCACCCAAGCACCCCTGATTCTCAATTTCTATATGCTTATGCTCAGTCTTTTATTACTATCTTATATAGTTAAAAAATAGTCAAACATATATTTCTCTATTTACACCCCAGGCTTCCATTTATATGTTCCCTCTATTAAGAATAATCTTCTTTTTATCACCTAGACATTCTGCAAGAACTTAGTTAAATGGTGCTTCTCTGGTGAACTCCTCATTGATTCTTTCCAATTAGAGTATAAATTAACCTCTGCTACTCTCCATCTTCTGGTTTTTGCTAAAATGATCGAGAATATTAAATCCAGAATAATCAAGACTTAATTTACTTCTCCATGATACAATATATTTGGAAAGAATTATTCTTATAATTGCATTCATTTTAACAAAAACTATGAAACTGTTGTTTAAATATCACTTTTATTACTCATCACTACTTATTTGTATATTGATTTCTTTAATCTTGCAGTATCTCTTTCGATTTTATTTACTTATTTGTTTTTATGAAATTCTTTTCTCTCGTCTATTTTACAAAGGATGGGTGGACTGGTGTGGTTTTAAAGTCTGAAAGCGGAAAAACTTCCTCTTTGTCACAATATTTTCTCATTTAAAATCTGTAAACTTATAGTGTTTAGTGTTGCAATGGAGAAGTTTGATGTAGAGTTGACTTTTTTCATTTGTGGGTAGTTTTTAAAAAGTGTCTAAATTTTTATGGGATCCCCCCTCACCCCATGCTTGAATGAAAAAAAATACAAAGAAAGTATGTCTTAATGTGTGTCTCAATTCATTCATTAGATGTGAGACTTGGTGAAAAGACTCATCTTCTTTGTAGTTCAGGAATAATTTTCTTTGAGTATGCATCTTTCAAACATTCTGATCTCTCTTTCTGGAATTCTTATTCCACAGAAATACTGGAGCTTCTGGATCATTCCTTCTGTGTTCTTCATCTTTTTAACACTTTATCATATTTCTCTCTTCTATTCCAAGTCATGGGAAAACTTTTTGAACTTGTACTGTAATTACATGCATTACATTTTTATACAGGATCCATCTGCCATGTACAGCATTTACTGCATTTTCAAATGTATTTGTCATTTTTAGTTTGCTAATAAGTATTTTCTAATGTCAGATTGCTTCCTTTTCAGGACCAGGTTCATAAATGTAAAATCCTCCTGAAGAGTACTGAAAATACATCTTAAAGATTAGGTTGCCTATGATTACTGCCGTAACTGTTACCGAAATGGAGGGGCATTTCCTTTGATTTATCAGACCAGTTTCCTTTTTGGAGATTATAGAACATTTTCACACATCTACCGTATTTCCCCCATGACCATTCTTAGAGATGATTTGTCCAATACTGAGAGTTGAGATGGCTTCTAGAAAGGATTTTATGTATCAGTACTAAAATATTTCAGGTCCAGATGAAAGGAACCAGGAAATGTTTCAATGTATAGCTCTTCAATTTGCCAGATTAGATAACCAGTAGTTTGTAGAGAGTCAGGAGGGACTTCAAGCCAGAGACAACTGGCAAGAAGGAATCTGGCCAGGACGACACAGCATCACTTCACCTTCCTATCATTTACAGGTGTGTTGGAGCCTACTCATCCTGGCTGGAGATATTTCATTGTTTGAATCTCTTCCCAGCCCTGTGTTCAGTGACATCACAGTGCTAAGTTGAATTATATGGAGGTGGGAATATTTACACCACAGAAATTGACCAACAGTACAAATCATGGATTCCCCTTTGCCTGACCAATGTTGTTAAACATTTACCAGCAGACAATGCTCTTAGAAAATATATTTTTTCTTCATCTTCCTGGGTCTAAAGTCTATCCCTGTATTGGAAAAATTGGGGATAAGGTACATGCTCACATCTCCCCGTTATGGGCTGAACTGTTCTCCCAAGATGCATATGTCAAAGCCTGAACTCTCAGTACTTCCGAATGTGATTGCCTTCAGAGAGAGGGCCTTGAAAGATGTGATTAAGTTAAATGAGGCTGAGGTAGTGGGCCCTAATCCAACTGGCTAGTGTCCTTATTAAGAAGAGGAGATTAGGACATGAAGAGAGAGATGCCAGAGGCGTATATGCTTAAAGGGAAGACCGAGTGAAGACACAGGGAGCAGTCAGCCACCTACAAGCCAAGGACAGAGGCCTCCGAAGAAACCAACCTTGTGGCCACCTTAATCTTAGACTTCCAGTGTCCAGAAAATAAATGTCTGTTGTTTAAGTCCCCTAGCCTGTGGCATTTTGTTATGACAGCCCCAGCAAACTCAGACACTCCCTCTGGTAATCCTCTCATAGTCCACCTTGCCCTTCTTCTTCACTAAAATGTCGGTTCTAAATCCTAACAGAAGAGCATAGAACCCATGGAATGTAGCTGCTCCCTACTTATCAGCTTACATGCTGAGCTAGTGGTGTTAGATTTCAGGCTCATGGGTCAGGTCAGTGCTCCTTTATAGAGCAAATGTACTGACATCTCCCCTCCCCTTGTCTCCCTCCTTGTTGGCTTCAGTGTTCTTGTCTGCATAGACAGTCAGGCAAAGGAGTGAATGGAGCAGCATCAGGTGTGGGCGAGAATGCAAGCCCAAACCAGGGGCAATGGGTTTGAAGATGATGAAGGACAGACACAGTTATCTTGAAGTAAGAAACAAATGATGTTTTCCCTTTTTTTTTTTTTTTTTTTTTTTTTGGCTGAAAGGAACTTCCTTTTTCCAAAATACTACCTTAGAGGACTATGAAAATGATGGGTTCCAGCTGAAATCCCAAAGTTGGCTTTGGCTTCGTTAATTCCAAAGACACTCCCAGCTGACTCAACTTCTCATCTTCTTGCCGCCTAAGCTCATCAGATTTATGTACCTGGGAGATGTTACTTCCATTTCTCATAAGAAATTATAATTTAGGGGCGCCTGGGTGGCTCAGTGGGTGGCTCAATAAGCCTCTGCCTTCAGCTCAGGTCACGATCTCAGGGTCCTGGGATCAAGGCCCACATCCGGCTCTGCTCAGCAGGGAGCCTGCTTCCTCCCCTCTCTCTGCTGCCTCTCTGCCTACCTGCGATCTCTCTGTCAAATAAATAAATAAAATCTTAAAAAAAGAAATTATAATTTAGGCCTCTTGATTATTATTTAGGAGTTGGGCAAATGATAACTTTTTAAATGATTGATGAACTTTAATTAGGTAAGAACACTTGTACTGAACCTCTTGAATATGGCTAGATAAAGGTGTGTTGCGCTAACTTTTACGTGGCTCCACGTCTGGACACAGAGATTTTCTGAAGTCACATGCTATTGGGGTGACAAGGCATGGGGATTCCTAACAGTGGATTCTTCAAATACACACGTGGTAGCATAATATATAGGAAATCCATTCCTTCAAATGCTTACCAAAGAAGCCCTACTGTCTGCTAAGCACGGAAGACACAAAGATAAAGGAGATACAGAATGTCTGCAAGCAGTTATGAGGTGTGTGAATTGTCCCTTAGAGGCCGCAACAGGTTCACAACAGCTCTATCATTACACTCCCTGTTTGCCTGGAGAAATCACTTAGCTTCCTTGAGCCTCAATTTGCTTACCTGTGAAATGGAATTTACTGAATCCTGTCTATTTCTGGGTGATTCCTGAGATGAGTACTTAAGATCCAGTAAGTGAGAGTTAAGACTATATTGATGGGAAACTTCTGACCTTCTCAGATCCCATCATAGCGACAGAAACATGGTGCCCATTGGCTTAGCTCTTCCAGGTAGATGGGTCCTCCTGTGTGTGCTGGATGATTTCAGTCAGCCTTAGTCTACTAGAGCCTATGAACTCACAAAAGCATGGTCTAAAGTTGCTTTACTTCCTGCTTCCTCCTCTCCCTACATCCCCCATCCAGCCATGTCATAATTTCTGCCATCAGCATCTAACTGTGGACAGAAGTGCATGGGTTTTGAATCCGAGGGGCAGGAGGATATATCTTTTTTCCCTCTGCGTGACTATCTATTAATTTCTCTTTCATCTTGTTGCAGATGTTTGGAAGGAAGAAAAGTGACCCACCAGTAAATCACTAAATTTAATCAATAAATCACTCAACAGAAGCTAAATGTACCCACAAGGACTGGAGGAAGAGGATCCCTTTACTCTCAGCAAGACCACTTGTTTGCATCAATTGAGTATTTCCGTATGCCAGGTGCTCCTGGGAGTTCTCTCAGTAATTGAAATTTGCAGTTGAGGGAAAGCGAGGAGAAGTAATGTGCCCCAAATCATATGGATCTGCCTGACTCCAAGTTTCAGCCCTGTCCATACTACTCAAAGTATCTCCCTATTGTCTCCAAGTTGCTCATTACATCTCAGAAGTAAGGAAGCCTGGTTTCTGGGCCTCGCAAAGAGAGTACTGTCAGCTTGCCATTTTCGGAACATACCCCCCCGCCCTGACATTTTGGGCCATACTTTGAATCATATGTAGACATCTCTTTATCGCAATTCCTGGCCATTCCTGAGTCTGGGGCAGTCCAACACGAAGATCAGGGAGGCGGGTTAGTATTGAGAAGTTAAGGGCTCTGCATTCCAAGTTCCAGTTTTGTACGAACTTGCTTTGCAACCTTAGCTAAGACACGTCACAAGCAGGTCTTAGTTTCCTAAGCAAAGTTGTCTGTGAAAGGAGAAAGGTTGAGTTGGGTTTCCTGCTCAAGAGTGGCAGAGAGTCACCCAGAGCCCAGATAGCTCCTTCTACACAGTGTCCTTCGCTGACAGCTGTGTCGACTGTCCACAGTCCTGCTGGTGGACAGGAGGGAGGGAGGTCGGCTGGCACACTTCTCAGTTCCCCTTCGCCCATGAGTTGGCAAATCCTCAGAGAATAAAAACGCCTTTTTGTGTAACTCTAATCAAAACACACTTTGAGAGGGGTGTCTGTTGCCAAAAAAATTTATATTTATCCCAAGAAAAATTAGAAACTATTTTTGGATTATCTGCACATGACCGGTCTGCCTTACTGCACATAAACAGGAATTGCTCACATGCAAACCCCCTGTGCTGCTCAGAACAGGAATTGCCCTCCTCCCAAATTCTGCCCTTGGAAATGGAGGCTTGGCATTGCTGCCCCTTCCTGGCAGCTCCAAGTGGGGATAAGATAAGGGTGGGGGCTCCCTGTAGGTCTGAATCTGAGATCTAGCTCTGCCCCCTCCCAGCTGTGTAGTGTTGGGCAAGTCATCTAGCCTCTCTGAGCCTTAGCTTGCTCGTATGTAAAATGGGGATAAAGTAACACCTCATTTCAAGGTGGTTGTCAGGCTTAATAGAAAAAAGCATTGTTTTAGGTCTGCACTCAAAATACAGCTATCTCCCTTGACTTCCCAGATCTGTTTTTGGCTTGGAAAGAGGAGTGCTTACCTTACATTTAAGGGCATGGCTGAGAAATTAAGGAAAATGTATCTTAATCCTCTGGGTGTTTTGGCCAGATAGATCTAACCTCAGAGAGGGAAGCAGCTCTGGATGGGCCCTCGCAGAGCAGGGGATGAAATCAAACGACCGTGGGAGCCAGGCATCTCTCCCAGCCTCCGAGAACAAGAACCCAGGGCAAATACAGCTCTGCTGGGGGACGGGTCTGCTAGCCAGAGGCCTTCTGCGTTCAAGCCTCATAGTAGCCCCAGTGCAGGGAGGCTGAATGTGGCCCTTGGGGCTCTAATCTGTAACCCTGACTTCAGAGGAACATGTAGCTAGATGTTTTTCTTCAAAAGCTGTGCCAGAGGGGCACCTGGGTGGCTCAGTCGGTTGAGCGTTTGACTCTTGATTTCGGCTCAGGGCATGAGGTCAGGGTCGTGAGATTGAGCACTGCATCCAGCTCTGTGCTGGCCAAGAAGCCTGCTTGGGGGGGGGTCTCCCTCTAGTTTTAGAAGGGAAGGGGTTGGGGGATGGAGGAGCCCAGTGATGGGTATTAAGGAGGGCACGGATGGCATGGAGCACTGGGTGTTATACGCAAACAATGAATCAGGGAACACTACATCAAAAACTAATGATGTATGGTGACATAGTAATAATAATAATAATAATAATAATAATAATAATAATAATTAAAGGATTTTCCCTCCACCTCTTTCCTCTCTTAAAAAAAAAAGCTGTGTCAGAAAATAAATTACACCCCCCTCCCCACCCACCCATCCACTGCTGAAACCTCTTCACCGATTTTTTCCTTTCTTCCCTCTGGGCTTCTGGCCTTTTCTAGCCAAGCCATCCCTTTGCAAATATTTCCTGAGAACCCATCAAGCACAAACACTGTGGAAAGGACCAATGGAAAAGAAAAAACACGCAAGAGCAGATGTAGCCATACAAATTTGAAGCAAAGCTTCTAGCAATGGGAACGGCACGTCAGTATGCTTTCTTACCTATGCCGTTGTCTATACTCAGAGACTATGGTAATAGCACTGCAGAAAGCTGTGGGAATAGAGAGGTGGCTTCTGTCTGGGATGGGGAGGGGCTGGTGCAGGAGAGCAGGACGCTTAATGGTGGAGGTGTCGCTGGAGCCCTAAAGGGTTCTGACAGGCAGCGGGCAGGGAGATGGGACCTCCCATTGTAGGTCTCTGCGGTCATGGCTTTTGCTTGTCTCACATCTGTGTTTATTCTCGCTCCCCGGGTGGAATGTTGGAAGCTCCTTGAGAGAGGGGATTGTATCCTCTGCTGGGTTTTCCTGATTTCCGTGACATTCCGTAACACCTATCTCTGTTTCTTGCTATTTAGGAATCTTGCTCTGGTCATGGAGAAAAACGAGACGCCAAATTCCCCTATCAATGGGAAGCAAACAGTCTGGGGCATTCCGGGGAAAGAGATAAAGTCAGCAAAGTCAGCAAGGCGGGTGCTGGGTCTGAATGAGCCCGCCGATTCCTGAGACCTCGGCTGACAGATGCTGTCTTGCTCCTGATAGTGGCACATGGGGACTTCCTCCTCAGCCTGAAAGGAGAGTGGCAAGCACCCCAGTCCCTAATTGTCCCTAATCACAGATACTTAGAAGCCACTAAGAAGACCCCACACATTGGAATCTCACCGGGAAGTACTGGGGCGGATTATCTGTGGCTAGAAGGATGAAGCATGTTGTTTCAGCTGTAGGACCATGTACCCAGGCAGTTTTGGCAAAATCGATGAAACATTGTCATGTCTTTGCTCAAAGTTTCCAGTCTTGTTGCACCAGGTTGCGGCGCTTATCACTTTGGCCTGGGAGGTGCAGTCCTATCCCTACCTGCCAACACCTGTTATCTGCCAGGCATGAAACAGAATTCTTTACCTGGGTTAGCTCATTTAATCCTCACAGGCACGCTAGGATGAAATGAACGAGAGACACAACTGTTCTCCTTGTGTGTTGCAGGAAAACAGTCACCAAGGCTCCATGCCACGCTTGGGATCACACTTTGCGTAAATCGTGGGGCTGAGCCGAGCCTCAAGCTCAGGTTTGCCCACCATATTGCTTTCTGTGCGACCAAGGTGTCTCCCTGTCCTCTGGAAGGTTCCCCAGGAAACCGACGGGGACATCTCTAGGTGTGGGTGTTGGAGGCTTGCTGGGCATGGTTTCGGCGTAGTTCTGACAGGAAAGCAGGTGGGATGGTGCAGAGGGCAGTTATACTGACCTAGGACTGCAATGGAAAAAGCCTCCAGCATATCTCGGCTGGAACCAGAGTGACCAAGTCCTGCCCTGAGATAATAATACATAAGGGTGGGGCGCCTGGGTGGCTCAGTGGTTAAGCCTCTGCCTTCAGCTCAGGTCATGATCCCGGAGTCCCAGGATTGAGCCCCGCATCGGGCTGCCTGCTTGGCAAGAAGCCTGCTTCTCCCTCTCTTACTCCCGCGGCTTGTGTTCCCTCTCTGGTTGTGTTTCTCTCTGTCAAATAAATGAAATCTTTAAAAGAAAAAAAATACGTAAGGGCTGCCAGAAAACTCAGCTACCAAGACACATCATATTTTAATGCAGCATTTGAATAATTTTAAGCTGATAGTAAAAAAAAAAAAAATCCACAATGGACACGATTTTAAACGAAGTCAAATTTTCACCCTGCACCCTCAAGGATTATTTCAATCTCCTCACCCTAATCCTGGCCCAGTGAAGGTCAATCTATATTTGAAATTTTGCTGTGTATCATGGATTTTGGTGTATTATTTAAGAATAATAGCCATTAAAATTGTATCCATCTTGCTTACTGAGATTCTGGGTGCCCTGGTAAATGTCCTATCTGAGACAAGCCAGGGCCTCCTCCCATCACCCACGTCCCAGTCCTGAAACCCAGAGAGCTCTGGAACTGGGATGGTCCTTCAGAATTGTCCTGCCTCAAGGGGATGAGACTGGGCCTTTTTATACCCCGTCCTCGAGGAGCAGGCAGTGCCCTGCAGAGAGGGTGAAATCGTGCGTAATTCTGCTTGGCGGAGAGCAAATGCCTAAGTGAGACTCAGCTGGGATCCACCAGCTGGCGGCTCTGGATGGTACCTGACTATATTCACTGCACTGCTCAGCACAGCTGAACTCAAACCCAGGGCTTTCCCAACTGTGCCTTTTGAACTAGAGGTAAAGTTTATGATTATAAGAACTTTTAGGGAACAAAAGTTATTTAGAGTGTATGGTCTACAAAACAATGCTTTCCAATATAGCATAGTCTGGTTAAGGCCAATGTTCAGGGTTGGAAACTCTCCTACATCTAGTCAAGAAGTGATTACATGCTGGGTGCCTGGACGGCTCAGTCAGCTAAGTGTCTGCCTTCAGCTCAGATTATGATCTCAGGGTCCTGGGATCAAATCCTGCATTGGGCTCCCTGCTCAGCGGGGAGCCTGCTTCCCTCTCTACCCTTCCCCCCTGCTTGTGATCTCTCTCTCTCTCAAATAAATACATTAAATCTTAAAAAAAAAAAAAAGAAAAAAGGAAAAAAAGAAGTTATTGTGCGCTTCTCCCATCTGCAGAGATCCCACCACTGAGGCTAGAATGTATGCCCCTCAGAGTTTACTGGCTTTGAGGAAGCTTCTGTTGTTCAACCCCAATGAGGTCAGAAGTGTCTGAATCTGTTCAGTATCAGCCTCCAACAGCACTGTGCACATACCCACTGAGAACCAACTTCATTTCGCCTGATTGTCTCAGCCCTCGGTGCTGAGGTGTGCTTACCTCACTACATCCTGCCCGCGATGCCAATTGGCCTAGAACGAAGAATGTGGACATGAACTGGTTGAGCAACAGGTCAGGTGTGTGGCCAGCAGAGATGTGGCCAGGGCAATGGAGAGCTCCCCAAGGTGCCCACTGGAGATGGGGTACCAGGCCCCCATGAAGACAGGACACCAGGTCACAAAGGTCGAGAGATTTAGGCAGGGTCATCTCTGGGTGAGAGGGAATGGGCTGAGCTGGGCATTCAGAAATGCTTTATTAAGAGCCCGTGTGCCAAGAGTGGGCAGCTGGACTCTGAGTGGAATTTGGAATGGGCGCTCCATGGGCTCTCAGCTCAGTTGGGCTGCCGTAACAGAACACAATGGCTGTTGGGGTGGGGGTGGGGGCTTAAGCACAAGAGAGATTTATTTCTCATAGTCTGGCATTTGGGAAGTCCAAGATCAAGGTGCTGGAAGGTTCAGTGCCTGGTGATCACCTGCTTTCTGGTTCACAGCCATCTTCTCACTGTGTCCTGATATGGTGGAAGGGGACACCTTTATGAGAGCACTGATCCCATTCAGAAAGGCCCCACCCTCCCAACCGGATCACCACAAAGGCTCCGCCTCCTAATACCATCACCTTAGCAGTCAGATGTCAACACATGAATCTGAAGGTATATGAATCGAGTAGTGGGTCCCGAGCCCTCCGTCACACCTGTCTGCACAACCACATCACCGCAGACCCTGGAGCCTGGCTGCTTGGTTTCAAACCCCGCTCCTCTCCCAGCAAGCTGGGCTGACTTCAGGCAAGTGACATCACCTCTCTGTGCTTCACTTCTTTGAAGAGAATGACCACATGGGCCTTGTGGATTCTCACAATGATCAAAACAGTCTCTAGGCGTGAAGCATTTTGAACAGTTTCTGGCACAAAGTAAGAGCTGGTCATTTCTCTGGACATTCATTCTCTCCTTGATTTGCTCCCCTCCCTTCCTTTTTTTCTTTTTTTTCTTGCTCCTTCTTTGTCTTTTCCTTAGCTGATTCTCACATGAAGCTAGCCTCTATGTTTTTATTTTTTACTTATTAAATATTTATTTATTTGAGAGAGAGAGACAGCACAAGCAGGGAGGGGCAGAGGAAGAGAGAGCAGAGAGGTGAAGCAGACTCCCCACTGAGCAGGGAGCCAGATGTGGGGCGCAATCCCAGGACCCCAGGGTCATGACCTGAGCTGAAGGCAGATGTTTCACCAGTTGAGCCCCTCAGATGCCCCTTGATTTATTATTTAAACCATGGTGTCCTTCATGCTTAATATAAGATCGGGTGAGGGAAAGTTCCCAGATTTGGGGGATTTTCTATTTCAGTGGTTTCTGTCGGTAGTTTATGGTCTTCAAATGAGATTTTCCCATGGCTGTAGGGCTCCGAATAGAAAACCTGTTTCCTACCCTTGACCTCTGTTCTCATTACCTCATCATTAAGCCTCTATTAACTTTTTCTGGACCCTCAACCTCCTAGATTAGGCTGAATGGGGTGTGGCCAAGTACATGAGAACTCTTTGGGGCCATAAGAAAAAGGGTTCTTCTTGTTATGAGAAATCTTGCATCCATTTTGAGATGACTTCAGGAGGGTACAGATTGGTTCTTTTTTTAAAAAGTTATTTTTGCCTGTGGAACACACCATTTCCACAAATAATGAGCTTCATCCAAAACACTGCTCTGGGCAGGCAGACTTGAGACAACAGCTTCTCCTTGGTTCTCCAGTCCTTCATGGCAGCTCAGCGTGGAGGAGAAAGTTCACCAGCTCCTGGGCGCGAGCTTGGAGCCATGCCCACCTAAAACATGCTACTCGGCATTGCAAAGTTAAAACTCAGTAAAACCCCAGGAAGGAACCAAATGGACTGTTTTAAAAATCCAGCGACTGTCGAGGGCGGGGACTGGCAATTGATAGAGATTTGCTTTACTGTGTAAAGTTGCCAAGGCAGAAACAACTTGCAAAAAATGGTGCTGGATTCCGAGGAGACTAAGCCCGGAAGTTCTTTCCTTTCTGCGAAAGAGAAGAGGCAGGAAGCAGCCCCCCCTCAGCAAAAAGACACCGCTTTTTAGGAGCTGAAAGAAGCCCATTTCAAGAATATAGGTGCTGTTCTAGCATCTGTCCAGAGAAAGGGACAGATGGGTCAGAGTTCGGTTCATCAGGATTGTTTATTTGAAAGCCAAAACATTCAGCAGTTTCAGGTCTTGCAATTAACATCAGCCCTGAGTTAGGGAAACGATTAATCCTATACGGAACAGGCATGGATGTGTGGATAATGCAAAATTGGAAATGAGGAGAGAGGATCTAACTGTCCTGTCCCATCCATCGTCTGTCTGTCCATCCTCCTCCCACCCCACACCCAGCGGAACCCACCAGAATGTGCCGGTTGTGGTACCGGATAATTTGAATGCGAAATGTCTATCACAAGACAGGCAAGTAAACAGCTATAACACAATACAACGAAGCAGAGGTGCAGGGAGAATAACCTGGACAGAGAAAGCAAGCCTACACCTGCTTGGAAAAGTCAGCTTTGCAGACAAGACAGGTTTCATGCTAGTATCGAGGTGAAACAGGAGTTTGCTAGATTCACAGGGCTTCGCGCTACCTGGAATGCCTCACCTCCTTATCCCCCAGATCAGATGCAGAGGCATGAGATAAAAGCAGTTTTAAGGATCTTTTGGAGACTCTGATGAGCACCCCGCTCCAAGCAACTTGACATGCGGTTTCCAGAGGCTCCAGAACCTATTTACGTACATCGCGTTGTGTGCCTCTGGGCAGAGCGGTGACGGGGACAAAGAGGAAAAACCCAAGATGGAGACACTTTCCTGTTCATTCCTTCCAGAATCTGCCCACTGGAGCAGGGGCTGGGGGGATGAGTGAAGGATGTGCAATCTCAAAAAAAACAGAACCCCAAAGCATCAAAATCAGAAATGGTGAAACAGTGGTCAGGGCTGGGGATGGGGGAAATCTCTCCAGAATGGTAAAAGGCAACAGACTTTCAGTTACAAGGGGCATAAGAGACAAGAACTGAATATATAACATGCCGACTATATTGATCACATTGTATTGCATCACTGAAATTGGTTAAGAGGGAAGAACTTATATATTCTCACCAAGAAATCAAATAAATGAGGGAATGTGTTTGTTACTTAACTCAAGGGAGGGTGTCCTTTATACCTATATCACATTATTGCATTGTCTACTTTAAAAATCTCACAATTTTGTCAATTATACCTCAAGAAAGCTGGAAAGAAAAAACAAAAACCACCAGAGCCATAAAGAAAAACTTAAAGCTGAAAGTCCCACTTAGTATTTTCACTAGAGATCGCAGGTATCCCGGGAAGCAGCCCCCATATGGAATGGCGTCCGAGGACAGCCCCATCCTGTCGCTGGCACCTGCTATGAAACTGTGATACAGAAACATTGAAAAAGCTTCCAACCCAGGACTGCTTCGTGTGGCTACATGACCTCATCCCAGGAATGGGGATGATTAAACTTGAAATGGACAGATTTTGAGCACACCCTGGGTATCATGCTTGCTACAGAAACGCACCTTCAAGATGAGCTCACGGGCCTATGTTTCCCCCTTAACTTCTGCCCTTCTAACCAAACTGGCACCCGTAAGCTGTTCTGAATAGAGGTAGATCTTGGGATCTCTGGGTCTGGATGCCTCAAGCACTGGAGACAGGTTCTCTCGGAGCTCATGGTTTTCCGGCTTCTTTGAAAACTCACTTTGGGTGTGGGGGGGAGTGAGGGGAGGTTGCCTGGCTGGCTCAGTCTATGGAGCATGTGGCTCTTGATCTTGGGATGGTTGAGTTTGAGCTCCCCACCCCCAAGTTGGGTGTAGAGAAATTACTTAAGATAAAATAAAATCTTTTTTAGAAAAAGTCACTTTAAGACCCAACCTCATTATGAGACTCTACTGTGGGCTTTCTTTGCGTTTTCAGATCTGCGTTTTTCAAGAAGAAACACTTACCGTTTGTGATAGGTCATGAAGCAACTGTATTCTCTTCAAACATCTGGATTATCCCTTATGCCCAAAGGTGAGTAAACACTCAGAAGGGCTTTTGTGGTATAAATTACTGAGTTCAGGCCTGTCGGGGCATCTGAAAGATAAGAAAAGGTTCACTGCAGGATCTCTAGGTGAAAGAGACCATTGAGCACTGTGCAAGAGGAGCAACGCTCAGCCTCCGCTGCGGCTAACCACTGCCACGTGACCGTGCTCTGTCCAATGAGCTGTAATGGGAGTGGTGCGTAGGATTCCTGGGACATCACCTAATAGAGAGGGACCACACTTTCCCTCCTTCCTCTCTCCTCCTCCTTGGAATGCAGTTAGGATGGATGGCAGCCTGGCAGCTCCCCAGGGCCATGAGGTAAATCTGGAAAATGGAAGCCACAGGCTCAAGGCGCCAGAGGATACAGCCAAGGTCTGGGCCCCTTACCAGCCGTAAGCCTCCCCCTGGATTCTAGTATGAGAAGTGTTTTTGTTTTTGAAGTTTTAGCAGCACAACCAATTCTCACTGATACATGATTCATCTTGTTCCGGGAGCAGAGATCAGTCTCCATGCTTACAGAAACAATGACCTCGGCTCCACATTTTTATTGAAGTAGTCATCCATGCTCTATCTTCCTGATTGGCAGCTGTCCAAGTATCTCGGGCATTCCAGCAGGCTGGGGCATCAGGAGGTCAGGGGTCAGCAGCCTGATGGAAAGTTCCAGTTGGCACAGTTGGAGGTGGCTGTGACCCTGCCCCTCTACCATCTAAGAGAATCTCTGAAGCCCAGCCTTTGACCCACCGCTTGTCAAAATCTCTTTCTACCTGGCCTACTGGATAATGGACAGGCTCAACTCCTCCCCCTTTTCTAAGTATTCTGGGCTTGAGAAGCACAACCCATTTTTCTTTCAATTATTATCTGACTCTTAGGGCTATTTGACTTTTCTATGTCAAAAAACAAACACAGAACAAACATGAGACTCAAGCCAGGTCTGCAAAAAAAAAAAATCTTTTTTTTTCATTCGTTCTTTTTTTTTTTTTTTAACCCTCTTACTCTGAATGTTTTTCTAGTGACTCCTTTTGGAATGTTATTTTGAACTTACAAAGTTTCTCTGAAAAAAAAAAAACTAGTATATTTCTTTTAAGCATCCCTTGAGAAAGTCAGATTTAAACTTAGCCAGCGTTGGCTTTTTAAAAGCACTTTCTTAAAATAGTCAATGTAAATCTTGGTGGGAAATCTTTAGGTGCCCCAATGGACAGAAATAGAAATGTTAATGGAAATGCCATTTGAGAAGACACTGTGAGGGCCCCATTCAGATGGGCCCAATCAGAAAGGACAGGAATTTGCAAGCTATTCCAGGGTGAGTCTGACTTTAGGAGCCCTAAAGAAGGGAGAAAAATAGGAAGCCAGCAGAAGAAAGTAAATTGTTTGGGCAGGAAGGACAACTAGGTACACATGCTGACACATTACTGAGCCATGATTATTTGCTGACACTTTTATGGTTCAACCTCATCTTTTGGAGATTACAAATATTATTAAATGAATCACTCTGGTGGGTCTGCAGGGCTTGGCATGATGTCTGTTGTTCTGCTGTAGGTCAACAGGCGAGTGAAGTCTCAGAGGGCCAAGCTGGATGGAAGAGGGGCAAAAGCCTTTGCGGGTGAGGTTCAGATGTGTATTAATCCTGCCGGAACCAGCGAGGCGTGACTTGGGCATGGTGCTGCAAGGGCTCAGTGAAGCAGAGAGATTCAGCTCCCCCAGATTCTATTCCAGACACCCCAAAGTCACTGCACACAAAAGAAAAAAAAACATGTAATTTGACGGGAAGAGTGGAGACTTTTCATAGTCTTTATTTTAAGGGTGTTTAAGTCTCTAGGGAAATGCAATTTGAAACGTGTCTCCTATTACTCTTATCTCCTCAGGACTCTACCTGGGCTCTTCAAACCCAAGAGGTCCCCTTGAATCATACTTGCTCTCTGTAAAGTATTCCATAGCACCGGAGTTCCCAGCCCGAGAGTCTTTATATGACATCGCACTGCTGTATTTGTTTTTATTTTATTTATTTATTTATTTTTAAATTTTATTTATTTTATTTTTATTTTTTCCATAACCCAGCCATCCTATACCTCCTCCCCACCTCCAGCAACCCTCAGTTTGCTTCCTGAGATTAACAGTCTCTTATGGTTTGTCTCCCTCCCTGGTCCCATCTTGTTTCATTATTTTCCCCTTCCTACCCTTCATGACCCCCTGCCCTGCCTCTCACATTCCTCATATCAGAGAGATCATATGATACTTTTATTTCCCTGATTGACTTATTTTGCTCAGCATAATACCCTCCAGTTCCAGCCATGTCATTGCAAATGGCAGGATTTCATTCTTTTTGATGGCTGCATAGTATCCCGTTGTATATAAATGTACCCCAAATTTTCTTTATCCATTCATCTGTTGATGGACATCTAGGTTCTTTCCCTAGTTTGGCTATTGTGGACATTGCTGCTATCAACATTCGGGTACATGTGTCCCTTCAGATCACTATATTTCTTGCTAGATTCACTGAAGACTGTCAGTCTCTGAGGGCACCAGGCAGAATTTTAGGCCATTAATAGATACTATGGTTGAGAATTATGGATCCCACCATAAGTCTGGGAATTTTGTTCATGGCATACTCAATTAGAGTGCCATAGCTCCCTCTCTGCCTTATCGTGTCCCATTATTACTGCTTCCTTTCATTTGTAAGAGCATCCTTGCTCTTGTGATAAACTTTATGAGCACCCTACTTTCAGGGGATAAAAGGGCCACCTGGCTTTGTGGTCCTGACTCAGCTCAGACGTTGGAATGGGGAATGAGTGCATCTGCTCCAGGTCAGCTGACATTGGGCGTGGGTGCTGAGGAGACTCACAAAAGTGAGCTGTTATTGGAAATGGGGGTTGGTCATCAAGTTCAAGCTCTGTCCAGTGGAGATTCCCCTCGATGCTGGCGCATATTCCCTCAGGCTCAGACGGGGACCTTGTCTGGGGAGGCAGCACATTCTATGCAGAGCTCTGACAGTTCGGACGCTCCTCTTCGGATTCACTCCTCCTGACAACACTTCGATTTAATTATAGGAGTTCAGAGGATGGACTGGAGGGTCAAGAGAAATCATTTGCTTCCCACTTCTCTCTGGATATTCCTCTGAGGGCAGAGAGGAGGCGAGGGTATGAGTTTCCTCCAGCACCACAGTGACTTGTCTCGGTGCCGAGGGTCAAGTGTTCGCTTTAAGTGCTAAATGCTTAATGAGGGCATGGACAGGGGCTGTTACACCTCCAGATCCTTTTGTTCCTGGACATAAAAATCTAGAATCATCCATTGGACTTCAAAGCAACTTTCTATACCGCCTGGAACCTGCTTGCTCAGCTGACTCCAGAAATGAGTTTGGGGTATACTTTCTAAAACTTCATGTACCCCTTCTAAGGCACACAGTTTCTGTTCTCTGCATTTCTTCAGTCCCGGAGTCTGGGCAGTGACTCCCTACATGATAGCATCCCTTTAGTGCCCAATGAATATTCTCGGAGCATTCCTTCTGTGTGAGGTTTCGGGGCTACCTAGTGAACAAAACAGGTGCACTCATGCTTATGGGCCTTTATTTCAGGGAAGGAGTTGGGAGTCAAGCCTGAGCCGACTGTCTGTGGATTTATCTTCATTAAAACCAACAGAGCTGGAAAACTGGACAGGACTCACCTTAAATGAAAAGCTGCAAGCTTTTTTTTGTTTTGCAACTTTCCTCCCGAGTTTATTGAGACATCCTTGACATATATAACAATGTGTAAGTGTAAGGCATATCATGTGTTGATTCCATACACTTACATACTATGGAATGATTTCTGCCATAGCATGAACCAACACTGCCTTCAGGTCATATAACTACCACTGCTTTTTATGGTGACAACATTTAAGATCTACTCCCTTGGGGTGCCTGGGTGACTCAGTCGGTTAAGAGTCCGACTCCTGATACAGGCTCAGGTCGTAATCTCAGGGTCGTGAGATCAAGCTCCACGTTGGGCTCTGTGCGGAGTTTGGGGCCTCTTTGAGATCCTCTCTCTCCTCCCTTTGCCCCTCCCCACCCACTAACACACTCTCTCTCTAAAGAAGAGAATCTACTCTTTTAGCAATTGCTAAGTATATAATACAGAATTGCTAACTGTAATTCTCAGCCATACTTGAGATCCCCAGAGCTTATTCATCTTCTAACTGGAAGTTTATTCCTTTGCCTGCTATCTCACTTCTCCCACCCTATACTCCTAGCAACCACTACTTTGCTCTCTGTTTCTATGAGTTTGGCTTTTTTAGATTCCACACATAAGTCAAAGTGTATGCACTAGTCTTTCTCAGTCTGGTTTATTTCACTTAGCATAGCACCCTCAAGTTCCATCCAGGCAGTTGCCAAGGACAGGATTTCCTTCATCTTTATGGGTGAATAATATTCCATGGTAGATATGTATTTACTCCATTTAGAAAAATCCATTCATCCATCAACAGACACATGGGGTTTTTCCATGGCTCGGCTTCTGTGATGATGCAGCAATGAACACGGGCGGGCAGATATCTCTTTAAGATGGTGATTTCATCGCCTTTGGATATATGCCCAGAAGTGGGGATTGCTGGATCATGTGGCATTTATATTTTTAATTTTTTAAGGACCCTCCATACTCCTTTCCACAGTGGCTGCACCAGTGTGCCTTCCTACCAAAGGCTCACAAGTGTTCCCCTTTCTCCACATCCTCACCAACACGTGTTATTTCTTGTCTTTTTGGACCGGCTATTCTAACAAGTGTGAGGTTACACGTCATTGCGCTTCCGGTTGGCAATTTCCTGACGATGAGTGATACTGGGCAACTTTCCATTGTGTCACAGCTTTTAATGAATACTAATTATTAAAGACAATTTTAATTAAAGAAAAGGCCTTTCAGCTAATCACCCTAACAAAGTCAATCTTTTGGTATCTTAAGCCTTTCAATCTTTCCAGCTCCCTTCAGTGATATCACGCCCACATTTCGGTATTTTGCTGTTCGCACTGGGATATGGAAGTGTGAGTGTGGGAAGAATCTGTTCCCTGATTTCTCTTCCTAAGCTCTGTGTGCTCCTGACTCAGGGAGCTCAGAGCCCACTTGAGAGGCATTTCAGCTTTTTGGTTGTTTGGTCCCCCTAGACTTTTTGTCCCCGGTTGAGATTATTAGCTGTTTACACACATCGGTGGAACTTACCCAAGAGAAAGCAAAGATAAGGAAGGCTTTAATCCATTTGCTCAGATTCTCTGAGTGGGCTCTGGATAGGGCTGTTTGGAAGCCTACTTCTGCTATCATTGTCAAAGGTGTCAGCTGTCCAGAAAACTGCCAAGAGAAAGTAAGACGGAGATTAGCTACATACAGATGACCACCATGAACCTTTCTCAAGGACAGAGATGGGGTAAGGGCAAGCCGTGCCTCATTGCCAGGTGTGACCCAGAAATTCTGCTCTTGTCACTTCTCCTCTGTGCCGCTCACACAGAGCCAGTGGGGAGACAACTGGCTTGATCCTGACACTCAGAGCTTTAATCTCCTTTGACTTCTTGCTCATAATCTAGATAAATTTCATGTTTTGTTCTCATGAGCGATGGAAATGGGAAGCAATATGTATTTTAGGAATGTTGCACCCTAAGTTCCGGAGATGTATTGCATCATGTGGCATCCTTACAAGTAGAGACTCCCAAGGTCAAGACTTTGAAGGTGATACATGCATTTGGATATTTATGGTCCCATTTGCGGGACCTTATGGTTTGTATTTCTGTTTCCGGGAATGTTGTTCCCTCACATCTTGGCAGCCTCCCTCTTTCATTCCGTTCGTGTCTCTGCTAGACTGTCACTTCATACAAGATCTGTATCTAAAACAGCTTCCTCCCACCCTGAAACTCCTCGTACTCTGCTGCCCAAGGTGGCAGTCAGAGCTGCAAGGGACTCATGCCATTGAATTTTTAATTGCCTGTAACTTGAACTTGATCTTCAAAATGGGAAGAGTATAGAAGACTTTCTGTTAACTAACTGTATTGTTCAATGGGACTATAAACTGGACATTAGCCATTCAAAATTTAGCATCTGAACTGATGTATACTCCAAATGTAACATACACTTGAGTTTCAAACAATTCTCTCTTTTTTAAGGTTTTATTTATCTATTTGTCAGAGAGAGAGAGAGAGAGAGAGAGAGAGAGAGAGAGAGAGAGAGAGAGAATGCACAAGCAGGGGGAGCGGCAGGCAGAGAGAGAAGCAGGCTCCCAGCTGAGCAAGGAGCCCAATGTAGGACTCGATCCCAGGACCCCAGGATCGTGACCTGAGCCAAAGACAGATGCTTAATGGACTGAGCCACCCAGGCATCCTAGTTTCAAACAATTCTTTTTTTAAAAAACAAAATTTACATTTTATTTAAGTTGAAATAAACTATACAAAATTGGTTTTCTCCACCAAAAATAACAGCAATATTTTCTGTATTATTCCTGGATAAACCACAAAACACTTATTTTTGTAGGTTTTCCAGGTTTTGTTTATAAATCAAGACAAGGCAGTAGATATAGTCATGGAAAAAGACAGAGGGAAACAGACAAACCGGTTGTCAGTATCCATGGCCTCTGATCCTCTCTTGACCATGAACAGATGTGCTCAACGAATACCTGCTAAAGAGCTTATGAAGATGTAGGCTCAACAAAGGAATGTAAACAGCAACAACCCAATGTGGAACAACAGTGGCAGGCTCTCCCATCCAAACCTGAACTGTAACTTGCCTCTTAAGTACATTTGATAAAGACAAAATCTCTCCTGCAATCCTTGCTTGGCAAGCTCAGGTGTTTCTCTCTCTCTGTCTGGTAACTCCCTCAACTGTCCATTACAGGTTTTTAACATACTATTCAAAGGTCACTGGTGAGCTTCTTGTAACATTTTATAAAATGTATTCCTTCCTCCCAAGCCTCTTCAAAATCTTTACCTTCTAAGAACTGATAACTCAATACTCGACAATTGGATCCTAAAATGACTTAACTAAAACAATTCCCAAGTGTCATTAGCAGAGATCCCATAGAAGTATAATGTGGCACTTTCAATGCTATCTTCTGGAAGAACAGGTATGTCTCCAAAGCAAGAGTTTAAACAGGGGCCGTTTAAATGGGCAGATTATCACTGGCTAATGTATTCAATGAGAGGTCGACAGATCAAGATATTCAGTGATTAAGTGGCCTACATACACCTACCTGACAGCTTTTCTGTAAGATGTTTTCAAATTTCTTACAGATCTTTCCAAATATCAAACATAAGAGAAAGCCTACTTTAAATGCTTCTTAGGTATTCTCAATGGTTTCTGAGTTATCTGTAGGAAGCTCTGACTTAGTTGTATAGAGTTTGATATATGTGACCACCATTAAATCCAGATCCTGTTTTATATCAAAATTTATGTTAAGCAAAGCCAAGTTACTTGATCTTTGGTCTGTCAAAGTGTTCCTCAGGTATGCTTTGAGATGCTTCCACCCATTTTCATAGCTGTTCATTGTCAACCTTCATCACAGGAAGAATACACAGGACTTTCAACAATGTGCAAACATTAGGAAAAAACTTGATGTCTGGTAGATGCAGGGCTTCATAATTGGTAGATGGAAGCTCTATATCTTTCCCTCTGTGTTGCCACTTGATTCTCCAGCAATGCAGCTCAGCTGAAGGTGTGTTGGGATTGGGCGAATCACTTCTGTACATGTCAGCATGGTGCTCCTCTGATGTATTAAATTTGAGCTGCCCCATGACAGAGGGTACAAGAATGACATTTGAAGGTTTAGTGTGAAAAAAAGTCATGTAAAAAAGATCTCAAATATTTGAGCTAGATAATAAAGACAAAGGCCACGTGATTCCACTTAATATGTGGAATCTAAAAACAACAACAACAACAACAACAACAACAACAACAAATGAACAAGCAAAAAAACCCAGAAACACTCATAAATACAGAGAACAAACCAATAGTGACCAGTGGAGAGGCTCTTGGGGGGACGGGGCTGAGATAGGTGACGGGAGGAAGAGGTAGAAATTTTCAGTTAGAAAATCAGTAAAGTCACAGCGATGTACGGCATGAGGACTCGAGCTAATGATATTCTACAGATTTTATTGGTTTATTAATTTGAGATGGGGAGGAGAAGAGAATCCCCCTGAGAATCTCTACTGAGCGGGGAGCCCAACATGGGGCTTGATCTCATGACCCCAATACCATGACCTGAGTCAAAATCAAGAGTTGAGGCTTAACCGACTGAGCCACCTTCACTGATGATATTTTAATAACTATGTCCAGAGACAGATAGTAACTAGGCCTAATGTGGTGTAATATATATAAATGTCCAAAAACTATGTTCTACACCTGACACTAATATAATATCATATGGCAATGACGTTTCCATTAAAAAAAAACAGCAAATACATAAAACATCAGGAAAAAATTACTTTAAGAAGTATTCTGAGGGCTCCAAGCAGTCTTGCCTGCACTTGCTTCTGTTGAGTTTCTGAAGCTAAGAGCTGGACGCTTGTCACTTGCCCATGAAAGTGTGTCATTGATACCAGAGGAAGCCACCACCTGTTTTGCACGTTTATTGAGAGGGTTAAGTAAAACAGTGAATGCAGAGTAACTGGCATAAAATAGCATGTGACAGGTTCCCAAAAAAACAGCAAAGAGGATGAGGATGAGAATTCAAAACAATCTTGGGGTTCTCCCAATCCTTCTCAAGCTGAAGATGCATAGGACACACGGCTTGGCACCAAAAAAACAAAATAAAACCACCAAAAAACCAAAACCCAAAAATGAAAAACAAAAACCCTGGCCGGTGCTGAGGATCTCAGAGGAACCTATGTTGATCTGGGCTGCAGGAGAGCCTGGTTTCCCCGGGCAAATGTGAATCTTTACCCAGAGTCAGTCAGGTTCAACCTGAACAGCTTCCATGTGCTTACATCAAGCTCTTCCGTGCCCCCCTCGCACAACACATCTCAGAGGTGTGGCTCGTGCAATTTTTTCCCCTAAGAAGCAGACTATTTTTGTTAGCCCTTGCAAGACCTTTTGCAAAACCCAAATTATGGAGGAGATAAAAGCGGCGTTGCTTTGTGCAGCTTGGGGTGGCCCCTCCCTAGCTTACCCTGGCCTCCCGCTCTCCAGGAAAATCTCCTTAGAGCATTAAGACCCTTCAGAAAATATTTGGAAAATGCTGTTGGAGGAGGTGAAGGAGAAAAAGAAGGATACAGAGGCTTTAGCTTGGGGAAAGTAACTGCTGAATTAATGTCAGAGGGGGTGAGAGCAAGGTGAAGCTTTGTGGAAAGCTCAAGTGATAAAGTAGGGCATTTGCCCTTGAACTTGACCTGTTATGGGTTCTGGGATGCTGAGCTAGGGCAGAGGGGGCAGAGCCTCCTGGGGGGCCTGAAGCAGGTTTATTCGTGGGATAAACAAGAGCGAAGTTTAGAAACCGAACTCTATTCCAGTTACATGGGAGAAGGTAGTCTGTTATTCACATGTCTCTTGCTTTTCTTTTTTTACTTCCAAAAATGACATGTAAGTTTCAGTATTGCCTTACAATTTATAAAGCCCACACTCGTGCACTATCTTTTGCATTTGCTGACTTGTATATACTAACTTTCCATGGCACTTGATCATTTATACTTCATGTGAAATTTAATTCATTCTACTTCTAAATAATTATATTTCCTTAAATAATACACTAAATGATTTTTAATGCCTGAAGAAAAGCCAACCTTGTGTTTCTGCTATGCTATTCCCTCCTCTCTCTCTCTCTCTCTCTTTAAGAAATAAAAGCTTTTGGTTATGGGAAATTTCAAATATATACAAACGTGGAGAGAATGGTATGATGAATGCTCATATACCTGTCACACATCTCCAACAATTTACTGTGGTTAACCTATTTCATTTCTATTCCCACTTTCAGTCCTCCAGATTATCTTGGAGAAATTTCAGATACATACCAGTTCATCCCTGTTTACAGCTGATTCTTATTGTTTGTGGTCGTTATGTTCTTTAGAGTCTCATGAATACTGAAATAACAAACAAATCTTGAATCTTTGCTCTTGAGCAAGTACAAGGTTATGTTCCTGTGAGCCTCTGGTCACAAGATTTTTGTCAACTGATTAATACGTACCCTTGTTTACATGTGTGTCTGTTTAAAGATACCTTGCTTAAGATGTATTGTTGATTCATTAACATTGGACTCATGGACAAAGCACTGTAACTCATACCTGGATGAAACTTCAATCTAATGCTTAGTTTTTTTCCAGAAGGCACATCAAGGCTTAGGAACACCAGACCAGCCCTTCAACACTATGCTCACGGGCCACTTTAAATAGTAAAGTCACCAACAAAAGGCAGAAAAATGCAAAAAACACGGCACTACACAGACCATGAAAAGGATATTGGTTTATATTACGAGAGCCGAAACAAGAATAGATCTCCTCCATAATTTGGGTTTTGCAAAAGATCTCGCCTTGGTGACCTCAGTAAAATGTGCATGTTGGGTGATTCAAACTTTGCTGCTGTCCTCCTGTCCTCAAATGTTTGCAAAAGCCCCTTGATATTGACTTGGGGGATACCAATAACTTTAGTGAGTAGGCAAATTCCCAAAGGCAGAATTCATGAATAATGAGGACCAAATGTACAGAAAAATACAACCTCTTTCTAAAAACCATCACCAAAGTCCATGTCCCATCATTATATCTAAAAAACAAAACAAAACAAAAAAACACCTAACAGTCATTACTTGCCATCATTAAATATCCAATATATATGTAAATTTCTCCATCTCATAATTTTTTTTTTCATGTGGAATTTATTTGAGTCTCCTTTTAAAGATTTTCTCAATGCCGGGGCGCCTGGGTGGTTCAGTCAGTTAAGCGTCTCTGATTTTGGCTCAGGTCATGATCTCAGGGTCCTGGGATCGAGCCCTGAGTTGGGCTCCACGCTTAGTGGGGAGTTTGTTTCTCGCCTCTCTGCTGTTCCCCCAGCTCATGCACTCACCCTCTCGCTCAAATTAAAAAAAAAAAAAAAAGGTTTTGTCAAGCCATCAAGTGGCCTCAAATTTCCCTTCTTCCAGCAGTGTTTGGACACTGAAGCCTGGAGCCTGGAGCCAGGGAACTTCAGAGGGGCTCATCTCAAGGGTGTTTTCTATTTACCGCTCAGGTGGGGGCTGCATTACATCTGGTAAACTGTGGGTGGGCTCCATCTAATGTCTCCTAGCTTCACTATATTTAACAGAAATTTCTCAGAATTGTCTTCATGCGGATACTGCCCTTCCCAATTTCTCAAAGCCAACATAGACTTTTTTCTAATTTGTCTTTATGGGAGAATGGTAATTCTATGGCCATTTGGAAAGAAAAGGGGATTGAAAACATATGCTTAACCAGTCATCCTAAGCTGAAAA